>JAQIXR010001438.1:0-12572 GCA_034700825.1 Quadroppia sp. Gr-Ori-00064
TTGTTTTCAATTATCAATAAATTGAAACTATTTTTCAATTCTTTGACTCATTTCATAACTGATAACACTTTTGATAACAAGAACTCAAACAATGATCTAATATTTGAATGAAATGTCATTTTATATGAAAACTAAACTTATATTCAATTCAATCACATATCATATGCTTTGCTATGAGAGGCGCAAGAGTTTTGTGACACCGGTATTGAAAGAGACGACAACTTTTACGTATTCGTTATGAGAGCCAAAAAGTGTTCAACAGATATGTAGACAAACCTTTGATAGAGTGCTGTCGACGACGACAGACAAGTCAGTGGCGAAAGGGGAAAGTCATTGATTTTATTGTAATATACATTAGTTTTTTAGATCATTAAAAATATGAATCAATTGATGCAAACAAAGTGTTTCGGTTGAGACGAGAAGAACTATTAGCTCTAATTCAGAATCACTTCTTTTAATATCATTTTTGTTTCTTTAGTTTTTTTTGTCCAAAAATCTATAAAAATGTATTTCTTCTCTTCATTCGTAATATTCATCTATTTTTTATTCATTGATTTTCATTACAGTAAGTATTGTTTGGATTAGTTCTCAGATTATATGATATAAAACTTTTTTTTTTTTTGATTCAAATGTTTATATAAATTGTTAACAAATAAATGAGATTTAGATTTAGATTTTGAACAAAAATCTGATCATCTGTTAAGAGATGTTGAGATTATATGAAATGTTTGAGACATTGCATACTCTTTAAGAAAATGAAACCAATTTTTAAGACTTATTAAACAATTAATAAAATATTTTTCATTAAATTTCAAAACTTTTCTCATATTTGGAAAGCAATGATTGAATTGTATGTCAGGAATATATATGATAGTAAGGGTGTGATCTCGTGTCTCAAATGACAATCCAAAACAACCCTGGTCAATGGAATTAATAACCAGTTCCAATAAAAAGTCATATTTTCTCCTTATTTAAAATCAAAACCAAATATACTCTTTTATACCCCTTTGAGTCAAAGGCTATGACTGTTTTGATGAGTTTTTTGTTTACAATTTGTTTGAAATTTAATTAAAAACTTATTTTAAAATAAAATAAACTTTTTTTTCTCAAAAATTCATTTATAATTGAATTTCAAAATAATTTCATTCATTAAATTCACTCCAAATTCACAAACAATTTGTTTTTCGATCGACTGATGACAATGTCTTCGCCCGACTGATGGCAATGTCAGAGCTGATGATAGTCTTGTAAACCATTCTCTTAATAATAATTTCAATTATAATATATTCGTTAAATAATTGCAAAAAAATATAATTAATATTCAATTAGTAATTATGAAAAACATTGTTTCAATCGCTTTGAAAAAAAACAAAAAAATCTTTCACGAAATCTATATTTGTATTGAAGTTATCATCAGATCATTAGTCAAACCCTTTTTCCAATTCATTCATTCATTGAACCGAAAAAAATTGAATTAAACTTTTGGTTTAAGGAATGAAATTATTTGTTAATATAATGTTATAAATAAAAATATAAATTTTAATGACTTTTCGATTCATTATTATTAAACACATTATCACAGAATTGACACAAAAATTCATGCATTGCTAACGAATGGCATTCATTGAATCTATAATAATATGAGTTCTTATATTAGAGTTGAGACGAGAATCAGATTATTATATATGTTATAATACATTAAATGTTTTTGTTTTGTTTTTCAGTCAATTATTCGTTAATTCTATGATTAGATGATTAGACAAATACTACCGAAACAATTAAGTGCTAACAATTGTAGTCATTAGTCGACAACAAAATATTTAAATTTCAAAAACAATTCAAAACATGTCTTCACTATTTTGCCCTAAAGTGAGACTACTATATGTAAAATACCTGTCCTTAGGCTAACATTTCGGCTTTAATTAATATAATAACAATAAATACATTCAAAAAAAGTTTAGATAAATTGAATGTTCAATAAAAAAAGTCGAAAAAATATATAAATATTTTGATCTGTTTTAAGATATATGTGAAAAATAACTGAAAATAATTGAAAAATATTTGTATTGAAACCAATGAAAAGTGATTTATAAAAATATAATTCAATTATTTTAATTCATTTCATGACTTAATACTAGCTATAGATTCAAGTCATTGATTGAAAACTTTTAACATTAAAAATCAAAACATTTATTCAAATGTATATAAAAATTCCAAAACAAAGTTATCCTGATATTAATCAATGACAACTCGATATATATATCACCTATAATTGATACCAAGGTTAGTCTTAAGGGTTATTATTTACATTAATATTATTTTCATTGAAGCCATAAATAAAAATCTCATTTCAAAGATCAGTCACATTTGGATGGCTTGACATAACTGTGCGCAAAGACAGTCAATGGACAGGCAGGCGAGCGCTGAGTGCGAGCACACAAATGGCTTTTCGCACATAAAATCACAAAAAGTTTTTGTGGACAAAAATAAAAAAGTTTTGCTTTACAGGTAAGTCATATTTGGCCTTCACTTCCAGTGCCTTTTGTCAGAGAGTGCGGGTCATTGACTGCCAATGAACACAAACTATAGCCCAATGTCTGTATGAAAACACCAGAGGTTTATATAATTGTGTTCACGAATTGGCTTCTCTTCGGATACCTGTTGTGGATCTCGTTTTTTTGCGATACACACGACGTAAACGCCAGACCTGTTTTACTGTCACACAACAGTGCATTGCATACCTGTGCTCAACAGTAATCATCCGTTTTCGCACTGCTTATTATAAACCAGTGATTTATTCTTCGGCAGTGAGTGTGAGAGAGAGAGAGAAAGAAGTGTCACTTATTGTCGGACCAGAGATCACATTATTGTCTTAAAGTTATAGTCATTTTGTGTTAGAAAAAGACTTTTTTCATTCACTCCTTTTGTGTGAAGAAAACACATACAGAATGTCATGGCTTTGGAAATGGATCTCATTTTAAGCTATGTATATATTTGATTGAATTGTCCCAAAAAGTTGTTCAACAATGAAGTCAATGAATGTCAACAACCATTCAAATCATATCGACTCCAATTATATGCCATTCCTCGAACACAAGTCATCTCAGTCGGCATCAGACTGTCGGACACCCATCGCATGGCATAACCGGACTCTCAATCTCACTAAACCACTGACTTCTGCACAAAATTCCCAAATTATGGCTAATTATGCGCCAAAATATCGCCGGAATTCAGGCCAACGATTGTCTCAAAGACCTTCGTCTCCATCGGCTACGACTACTTCTTCCGATGATAGAGAAGAGGTTCCAATGGTTAGACAACACATGCGAAGACCCAATAGGTATTGACTTCTTGTTTTCAATTGAATTATTCATTTATTTTGTTGTTGTCTTCAGTCGAATGACGACTACCAGTGCTATGACTGTCGACAGAAGACATCCCATGAATGGACATCATTTCGGTAATCATTTTGTAATTTCCGGCGAATATCCGATTCATGCGTTCAGAAGCGGGACATTGAGGTCGACGAAAAGTGTTCCAGCGCTGGCCATGTCCTCGTTAATGGAAAGTGATCCCTGTCCTGTTCACGGCAATGGGCTACTGATGCCAACCTATCATCACTTCTATCCTTCAGTTCACTCTCAAACTCTTAACGTTCGCCGCTTCGGATCCATTGGCGACATCCGTGACACCCGAATACCAATGATTGGCAATGGAATGCCATTCCTGGCGCCGATACCTGAGAACAAACAGACAGAACTAATGCCTGTCTATTACACCACAAATCATACACCACTATCGGTAGGACATCGAACACTGCCAGCCCTCCCGCCCCCCAATAGCATACCCATGCAACTACTACCACCAAAGATGCCTACGCGTACGATGATATACCCGGCCTATGCAGAGCCCCTTCCCTTCCGTAATCACCAGTTCAAAGTGTCATCTCCTGTGCCGTCACAGCAGAGGGTCAAAACTGGTGACAATTACGGATCCATTTCCGACGACTTCTGCTGTAGAGGACATCTAATTGTTCTGTGGATAATATTAGGTGTGGTCACCGTTGGGGTCATCGCAGGGATAATACTGGCCGTCACTATCAATTAGAAACGACGAGTGCTTTTCATATATGAGAAACTAATTTATTTATTCATTAAATGATTCAAATTATAACACAATATATTTATGTCTCAAAAGAGCTATTCGTTTGAAATTAAAGACGAGTTTTATATTTCGCGTTCAGTTATAGTGAAACCACTTTAAGGACTAAATATAAATCTGTTTTACAATCGCTTTTGTCATAACATTTCGTCTCGTTTTAATTGTTTTTTTTTTTTTGTCAAACGGTTATTGAATTTAATTATATATGAATGACTTAAACATAATTCTTGAAGAAAAAACAAACATAAAATAGTTTTAAGAAAATGAATAATAATTTCATTAAAGAAATAAATTCGTAAAAAATGTTTATAACGAGGAAAACGATTCTCTGTTTTTATATAGTGTTTTCTAATGTAATATAAAGTGAGAAATAATAGCAAAAAATACACATATTTTGTTATTAAGCAAAATATTTCATTCAATGTTCAACAGACCCTAACATTGAATTTTTATGTCTCAAAAAATCTCATCAAATGATTGGAAAAAAATATATTTTTGAATTAAAAGGGAAATAAACTACAAATGATGTGAACGTCAAAAATGAAATAAAAGTCTGTTTTTTGTTGTTTTGTTTCGCTTTCATTCACTGACAATGAATTTGTGACGAAAAAAATGATCAAAAATATTAAGAATAAAATAAAAAATAAATTTATATTTTGAATATAAATTGAGATTTTGTTTCGTCTGTAAATAATGGGTTGAAAATATTTGTCCACAATTAGAGTATAATATATAGTATCTTCTCTTCTTCACATGAAGAACCAATTCAATGGCAGTCCAAACGAAGAGAGAAAATGGCATTCATTTCGCAAAAATAGTGAACTCTTTCTTGAGAATCATCTCCAGAAGAGTCGGCTGTTTTTCGATGTTCAGACCGTTCTGTTTGAACTCAAGTAGTCTCTGCTCTAACAGTGTTTTGTCCGACCCTTTGATCCAACGAAGTCTTAGCGATAAGACAATTAATGGCACAACCAATTGGTTTGATTTGTATTCAGAATAGTTTGAGATCAATTCGAGCGCTCTTTCGGCAAACTTTTGGGCATCGGATGTGTTGTCGACGGCATTGAGACAACCGATTAATACACAAAGAGTTTTCAGCAATTGATTCGTCGGTTCTTCGCTGTGAAGGAAGAGCTTCTCTTCGATGAAGTAGACGTTTTCGAGAATATTGGACACGTCTTCGAACTGAAGACATTTAAGCTTCTGTTGGGCTTCCTTTAGCTCCGGATAAAACAGGAATTCCGAGAACTCTTGGGTTGTCCTCAACTCGCGAATACTGAGACAATAGGCCAACAGGTGCTGAAAAGCCACCGATCGCTCGGTTATCAATTCAGGGGTAAAATTGCCGACAAATGTCTTCTTAGGGAATGGAAAGTCAGTCAACAGTCGCGGATATCGTCGACGAAGAGCTTGATATAAGTGAAGGAAATCAGAATAACGTCTTTCGACGACCGCAGGACTGGTCTCAAGACCGGGAACTCTCTTAACCAAAATGGTATACAAAACAAATTTCTTGCGATTCGACCCAATTGTCGATCGGTTCACAGTTTTGGCTCTGATTATCTCAAACGTCACCCTGTATTGAGACCTCTTCGGCGTCGCACATCCGATGGTGTCGTCGCTCCATATTTGGACACTTTTGGCCCTCAGATCAGACTCTTGTGATTGAGATTCACTTTTGGCTATCTTATGGCCATTGGATCCGCTCTTCTCATCATTGGTGACAGCATTTGGTTCATTGTAGTCATCATTGGCGTGACTATCGTTTGGCAAGAGATTCAGTGACACAGATGTGTCCAATTTGGAGGAGAGCTGATCCGAGTGGATGTCTTCGTCGAGAAGACTCAATGTGTTGATGAGATTGTCTTCAAGTGATGGTAAATGGCTTGAAATGGCACTCATTATCATATATCACATGACAATTGCATTGCAATTGTGTTTCAAATACAATTCAAACCGAAAACACATTTCAATTCAAATCGATATTTGAAAACAAATAACAATTAAATGAAAACAAAACCAAAAACCAAAACAAACGCTCTTTTGATGTGAGCTTTGCATAGAGTTTTCAATGGTTTTCATCTCAATGTTTAGCTCTCATTGACTTTCATTGAGTCGTTTCTAAGCCATTAAAGTCAATACTCAAACATATTATGCTTTTATGATGTGTTTTGCAGTCATTTGACAGCAATTTTCGCTAAACTAAATGCTCTTAATCTTAGCTTCGGTCACATTATGTCCTTAAATGTAATCCTTTTAATTAAAAGCCATTAAATGCTATAAAAGTTTATATCGTTTACCAAATCTCACGACAATTGAATCGCAAGTCATGTCAAATATGACATCCCTTTACGTCATATCACAGTTTGAACATATATTACACAATAACCCAATTCTTGACTATATTTCCTATTTTGTCGATAAGTGTTTCACCATTTGTTCCACAGCTTTGTCTGACATCAATCAGAGATGAGGACAGCGATAGCAACCACTGTAGTATAGGATGTGGAAAGGGAGGAAAGGAATACAATTTCTGGTCTTAATATCAATCGATTTCGACTCAAGTCTTAAACAAGACTTTCTTTTATATAAATTATTTCTTAAACTTTTATTTCAAAAAACTTTTATTTCAAATAAATCTTTTAATTTTGCGTCAAATCAAAAACGAATGAAAATTTCATTTCAATTAAAATTGTCTCAAATTTTTAACACAATTTTTGTTCATTAATTCAATTTTCGTATAACTATTCGTTTGAATGATTCTGAACCTATTGGTAGACATAATGTCCACCAAATCAATCAAATCGATCACATAGTAGTCGTTATAATCGATTTTCGACTTAAACTTCTTCTCGTATTCGAGTTCAAAGTCGGACAACAGCAGAGAATGTGTTGGCAATGTCTTCAGCAATGACTCGAATCGCTGTATCAATGCTTTTAAGCGGAACTCATGACTGAGTTGAAGATACTTTTCGCCGAACCAATCACTAGAATGTATTTCGATTATCTTCGGCGACAACTCTTCGAACAATTCTATTAACCTTTAAATGGGAGACAAATGAATCGAAAGATCAAAAATCAGATCAAAGAGTGGAACCAAAAAGAGTGGTCAATACTTGCGAAAGCCATAGTCAATGACTCGACACTGTTTTGTGTAATATCTTTGATAGCATGGAATGAACTGCGAAAATGTGATCGAAAAGTCAATCACTTCTTTCGAGTCACTCATCATTTTAACGACTTCTTTGGCGAAAAACAATGTCCGCATCTTATGATCGGAAGTTCTTTCCCGTTTCGGCATTTCGATCATCTGGTCTCCCGTTCCGAACGGACGGACAATCAACGGTCCTTTGCATACATCTGATCGAAAGCATTCGATAATCGAAAAATGAAGACAATTGTCATGAAATCAATGCTAACCTCGAAAGATGTCATCGAAATAACAGACGCCATAATCGGAGACATCGAACGGTCTTTTGAAGACCAACTGATAAGTGGCCGAAAATTGAGATAATTTCAAACAACGACCGAATTGTGTGTTCAATATCTTTATCAAATCGGCTTCGAATCGCTTCGTCTGTTCCCTATGGGTAAGGGTTATCATCCTCTGGTCGTGCTCTCCATACACCTGAACGATGTGAGGAATCTCTTCCAATAGGTTCCATAGCTTAGAGACGCCATAATGAGTGACACAGAGCTGTCGGACAAAGTGTGAGTGATATGTGGGCACAAACTTATGGAACGGTATGATTGTGTTGGGCTGACTCTTAAGCAGTTCCCGAACCTCTTTACCGAATTGACTAATTTGTTGAGAATAATTGTGAGCATTTCGAGAGGTAGTGATCGGTTCCGATTTGATTGAGTCGTCCAACAGGTGTCTGTGATGGCATGGAATCCATGTGATCTGCTTCTGGCAAATGGATGGCGCCGTTGTGATACAGACTCCGGGAACACATGTGATGAGGTGTTCCAGAGATATGACGGGATTTGTCGTTATGTCAAACAATTCGTTGAACTCATTGATATAGCACTCGACGAATGAGTTCAAGGAAAGCACTCCTCTGTGAGTGTCGAGGAGATGGTGGACTCGAGAGGAGAGGTTAGGGATGGAGATGTGCACAAGAGGTAACTGGCCGTCACTGTAAGGCCATTGCTTTGGGCCACAACTCGTATGAACGAAACACAAAGAGTGCGATTGGTTTAACTCTGGGTCAGAATTGGAGAGATTTCGATATTTAGTCAAAAGTTCAAAATCAAAGTTCTTCAGAATAGATGAGGGAATGGCTGTGTCATCGTTGGAGGAATCAGAGACGCCGACGTCGTTGGAAGACTCAGAGTTGTCACTGCTATCAGTGGCGGAACATTCTTTGGTCTCATCCAAAACAGTGGCCATTATTTTGTTGTCGAAGACGTCCTGTCTGTGGATCCTTTGTTGGGCGCGCTTGGCGTCGGACAGGCATATGAAGCGAATTGTGGCCTCATTTCGATGCAAATCGAACTCAATTTTCTTTCCGCCACAATTTGCAGACAATTGCAGTAATCGTTTCTTCATTTCTCCGATCTTTCGATCTTTGGGCAGATTCTGGACCAACACTTTGGACTCTAATACAAAGAAGACAATCAATGGCTTAATATTTTCGATCAGACATTGAAATGAAAATACCTTTCATGTTATTATTGTTTATAGACCTCAGGGGTAAGTCTTGTGTAAATATCTCGTAATTGAGCACAACATCCGCACAGTTCTTGAGCGCCGGCGACGCTTGTCTCTGAACCAGCATTATCTCAACGTGTCCTCTGTTTTTCAGATCACTCAAAACACAGGCAAAGTTGATGTCGTCTTCAGATTTTGCCATTGATTTGAGTGCAAAAAAGCAGACAATTAATGGCAATTATCCAGTGATTGTCTCATCCACTGATTATCAATACCTGTGAGCACGAGAATCGCTGACTGATAGCCATTGGCTTCAATGAAACGAATGATCTGTTGCTTGAGTTTGTCGTCGGCGGCGTTCTTTGCGATGGAACTGATGTGGACGACAGTCACCTGCGATGAGTTCAAGTCGTCCAACAGGTCTTTATTGGTCTTATGTGTGTCACAGACGACCAAAAACTCTGATTCACGAAAGCTCTTCGTGAAGACATAGCGCCTAATCTTTTCGACTAACTTAAACACCGATCGATTGAACGGAACGTTCAGGTTCTCGATGTCCCAGAAGATACCAATTGGCCGAATGTGTGGCAAATGAGACAATTGGTGCGACGGATCCATTGATGTCTTCACTCAACGATTGATGTCTTCGTCTAAAATGTTTGTCACAATTGAAGTGATTTATGACTTCTTTTAGTGGTTTTGTCCTCAAATTATATCACTTCTTGAGATCAAATAATTGTTTAAATTTCAAAATACTTTTAATTAAAATCTGAAACAAAAAAATTGATTAAAATTTGAGCAAAACTTCAATTGATTTACACTTGGTTTGAATGAATGAATGTCTTCTCAAGTCTTGAGTAAATATCACCTAATTTTCGATAAAATACAGTCTTTTGACTCAAAAAGTGTTTACGAAATAATAATCAAAATCTTGTTTAACATCAAAAAAGTCATAGAAAAGAGACATTTATGGGATATAACACTAAATATGTTTTGCATTTTCACCGATGACTGCAATTAACGACAATTATATTGAACTCAATCTCAATATAAACGCAAATTATGTCTGATTTCAAACAATTCACTTTAAACCAAATCAGAGCCAAAAAATTACATAAAAATTACATTAGTTTTAATTTTTTATTGAACTTTTGTTTTGAATTTTGGTTTTCATATATTTAGGGATCGATTAGACATTGCTTTCCTGTGTATGGGTTTTTTGGGTTAAACACCAGAATTGGGTTTGAATCACACCTGAATAAGTTAGCAAGGTGTTATTCACAAGGTTTATCGGACAGGTCGAAAACAACCCATCATTTGATGGTCAAAAGTGTTCAGAAAGAGTTCGAGTCATTGCTGAAGACATTGCCAACACATTCGCTGCTGTTGTCCGACTTTGAACTCGAATACGAGAAGAAGTTTAATTGATTTGATTTAATCGATTTGATTGATTTGGTGGACATTATGTCGACCAATAGGTTCAGAATCATTCAAAACAGTAGTTATACGAAGATTGAATTAATGGACAAAAATTGTGTTAAAAATTCGAAACAATTTTAATTTAAATGAGATTTTCATTTGTTTTTGAATTGACGTAAAATTTAAAGATTTGTTTGAAATAAAAGTCTAAGAAATAATTTATATAAAAGAAAGTCTTGTTTAAGACTTGAGTCGAAATCAATTGATATTAAAAATGAAGTTTAAGACTAGAAATTAAGACCAGAAATTGAATCCTTTCCTCCCTTTCCAATACTTTCATTCTTTTTGTATTTTGATGACAACTTTTCCAACATTACGTCCAGAGTGTAAGTGCTGTCGAAATGAATAGATTTTGCAATTAATGGCAATTATTAACAAAATTATAATTTCATTTCAGTTTACTTCCACTCCTCTGACCACAGAATCGATGCCATTGAAGAGCTGACCGTCCTTTGAGTGTTTGCCAAAATCTAAGACAATTCTCAACTTATTTGCCATAACGTCTTGGATCAGTTGTGGTAAATATGTTGGGAACAGATGGACGTAACCGAACATTAAGAATCCGACCAAAGATTGGTTTTTCGCCATTAACTAAAAAGTCATATTTTTCATAAAAAGTTATAATTTATAAAAATCTTTATAACTGACAGCAGTGGCCAGGGCTGGGATGTGGAATTCGGGAAAGCCTTCATTTTTGTATCCACTAATACCGCCGACAAGAACAAGTCTTCCCTTCGGTGCCAAATGTTTGAACAACATCTCAAACGTCTGTCCACCGATTGTCTCCCAAATGACATCAATTCCGTCCTTAAAGACGAAATGAAATAATTAAACGAATGTTAAGATTGTGTCAAACAATACAAACCGGATATTCTTTAGTGAGAACTTCGTCTAAATTCTCTGTCTTATAATTGATGATTCGATCGCATCCCAACTCTTTCAACAGTTTGGCCTTTTCTGGTGAAGATGTCATTCCTATGACATGACATCCCTTTTGTTTAGCCCATTGAACGGCGATATGACCTTTGGTTCGAGAATTAAATACAAAAACAATACATACCAATGAATGTCTTAATACCTGCTCCTCCGCCAGAGGCTGTTATGAACACTTTCTCTCCTTTTTGGATACGACCCGCCTGTCCAAATGTGATCAAAGAGTCAAACACACCCTTAAGGGTATCATTTTGATAATACCTGATCGAGACCAATAGCAGCGGTCAAACCACTGATCATTAGCGCCACAAACTCTGGCTTAAGACTCGGCACAGGTATTACTTCTTCAGCTTTGCAATACTGTTGTCAGATATTATCACAAATTATAAAACATTTTTTTTGTAGAAAAACTTAAAACTAAAGTATATTTCAAAAAGAGTTCATCAAATGTGATGAATATGTGTTGCAATTGAACTAAAGGACAGTTCGCTTATATTGCAGTGAAGTGTGAAGAATAAAAGGACAGACAGTTTGCAAAGTGTTTATATTCACCACATATTCCTTAAAGGAATTCACGCCCACAAACATCACCGGTTGACCCGCCTTGACCTTGGTCACACTCTTGCCCACCGACTCAATCACTCCCATTCCCTGCACATACGTATAGGTAATGTTTGACAGTTGATATTGTCAATGACCAAGCTCACCTCAAGGCCTATATCAAAGGGCACCTTCCCGTCACTGAAACACTTAGTGTCGTCGCGATTCTATGTATTGTAAAAGTGTTTTCAAATAATGAAAACAATTGTTAAAAAGTATACAATATTTGTTGCAATGAAAGCATTGTTAATCAAATACAACCTTTACTTACCTTTAGGTTAGGTTAGGTATGGGTTGGGTTGGGTTTGGGTTTGTATTTCATTAAAAATAGTTTTAACAACACTTTCATTGAATTTTGAAAACCCTTTTACAGCAAAAGTACCTCAAAGTCCACTTTCGCATATCTTCCGGCAGTCATATTGATATCACTGGCGTTAACCCCGGCGTAGATAGTCTTGACCAACACCTGGTCGTCCTTTGGGGGCACCAGTGGTTCGGTCACTACTTTGACGGCTTCGCGAAAATTGGTCGAAAGTTTCACAACCGATAGCTTTTTGAATGTTTTCGACATGTCTTCAAATATTGTGAAAATTTAACAAATATTTGGTCACAAAAACCAATGAATTGCAGAGAGAGTTAAGACTGAGTTAAGACTGAGTTAAACACCGAATACAGTGTTATCAACATTCATAGCACTGTATTCAACAATATCAGCACTTTATTCAAAATCAAAAGCATTTGTTTC
>JAQIXR010001439.1:0-12565 GCA_034700825.1 Quadroppia sp. Gr-Ori-00064
ACTGACTATAAATGACTATTTGGGGGGTCATAAATGACTATTTTTTGGGTTTTTAGTGACTAAATGTCAATGCCCTAATTATTAGTCATTTTTATCATTTAGTTTTCAAAATACAATGTATTTATTAATTTAATGCAATTTTTTTCTATTATTGGATTCAATGATTGTTTTTATATTGTTTTGAATATGAAAAATGTTTTCATAAAATACTATATATTTAGCTTATAATGAAATTTCTTTTAAATTATATTTGAAACTATATTTACGCAAAACTTTACATTTTGTTCACAATATCATTAATTTTTTTAATCATTCAAATCTTAAAGCATTTAAATCAATAAAAAATAATATAGACTTTTCGTGGATATGAAAAGGGGTTGACATTTGATATTTGAGTCTTTTTATTGATGAAAGTTATCGTAATAAAAGCAGTAATACTGTATTTCATTGATTTTTAGGCAGATTTTAGGCTAAAAGAATTCATTTATTGCAATTCAATTCAATTGCAATAAATTATTTTTTGCTTATTATATAAGAATATATCATTTGATTAATAAAAATGATAACTATTTTGTGATCAACTTTTACTATGACTTATATCTAATGGAAATAATTATTAAATAATTAGAAAAATAATGTTTTAATAAAAATTAATGCAACAAAAATGTATTTATTATTAGACAAACAGTATATTCAGTCTATAGTATGAAAGTCGAGGTCAAAGAATTTAAAATAAAGTCTACTACTTATGACAGACTAATTGGATTCAATGCCTGTATTTGTTTTAATAAATAATGTTCAATATTGACCAAGGACATATTGACTAACAATACTAAATTGAATGCAATTTTATAGCAATTTTATGACAATTATTTTTTAAAAGAATAATTTGAAACAAAAGTCAAACCATTTTTTAATTATGTTGTGATCATTAAAAAATTGTTTTTGTTTTGTTTTATTATATCGTATGAAAGAAGAGTGAAATTCAATATTATATTAAAATTTTAAATTAATTTAATTTTTTAAAAAGAAAATGTGAAATGTATTGCAAAACACTATTTGGAGTTCAATGAAATATATAATTAAATAATAAATTTATGAATTTCTATATAAAGTATTTTTGGAATAGTTTTGAATTTAGTGAATTCAAGAATAGATTTTTGTGATTATATACGAGAATATATTCGAGAAATTAATATGGTTTAGAAAATGATCAATAATTGAGTTAACATTTGAATTGATTTATAGTTTTATTTTTATCTAATTTTTATTATTTTCTTGAATTTCTTTCAGTTATAAATTCATAAAAACTAATCATAAAACTCAAAAATATTCATTTATTTGATTTTGAAGTTTTAAAAATATTAAAAAAAATTTTTTGTCATTCATTGAAAAATTATTTTATTATAACTTTCATTCAATTTGTAGTTTTATATATAAATGATAAAAATAAGTCAATCGAAATCAATATTACAGTAATTCACAATTATATGAATTATTGTTAATATTTTTCAATATTTTTTGACTCTATATTTAATGATTTGGTTCTTAAAAAATATAATTTAAATCCATTTATTCTGTATTTTATATTTAAATTTTCAAAATAAAAAGTTTAAAAAATTGTTTTTATTTATAAAATATAATATTTTCAAACTTTCTATTGATTTCACAATTAATCAAATATTTTAATTATTTATATTTTTGTTGTATTTAAAAGCAATTCTCATGTCTTACGTGATCTCTGGTGTGAATAGTAGTGCCGAACCTGTCCAACAGATCCGCTACAATATCTCTGCGACCATAAATGACAGCCTTATGTAGAGGTGTGGCGCCCATAGAGTCTCTACAGAAGGCATATTTTTCTCTATCTATAAGATTGTGAGCACTTCTGTAATTGCCTAAAGCTATTGATCTGTGAATGTCTTCGATTTTCATCTTTAAAACCAAAAAACAACTTATTTTTAATTTAATTTTTAAAATAAGAAAATAATTCAAAATTAAATGTTTTCTATTTTTTATAAGAATTTTATTAAATTTTGATTAAATTATTAATTCTTTTGAAATGAATGTATTTTTTTATAAAATTTTATAAATTCATTTTTGATGTGTAAATAGATTTCATAAACACCTGAATATTTGGCACTTGTTTTAGGAATCGATTCACTTGAGGAAGGGGTGATATTCTGCCACTAAGATGTTGGCCATAGCCGTCGAGCACCGCATGTTCCAGTTTTTCTATTTGTCCCTGTTTTAGCCATTTATAAACTGGGTCCTCATTTATCACACTATTAGACGCAGCCATCGATTAATTGCAATACAATTGCCCTTCAAATACAATATACAAATATGATGTGTTTGTTTGGCCAGTCGTATAACAACAAAGTCTGAGAACGAAAACACAAAAATAATAGTATTTTTTCCTTCTTTTGTAATTATAAAAAGTAATTAATTATAAACGAAATTGTGTTTACTATAAGTTTTTGATGAGAATTGGATACAAACTCATACAGAGCACTGGTAGGTTTGGGACTGTATTTTGGTTCGTTGCCGGGAAATGGATTTTTTTATATGCGATTAAATTTTTTTTAAAAATCTATGAACACATGAATAGTTTTTATGATATTTGAAAATCAATAAAATGTTTTGAATACGTGAGACAACAAATCACTGTTTAGGCCGTCGTTGGACTCAATGGTTATAACAATAATAAACATTTTTATATGAAATATGCATTTCATGTTCAATACGTATTTTTGATATCAATTTGATTATTATTAAAAGTTATTACTATTTTAGTCACAACAAACGACAAACGACATTGGTCATTTGGTGAGTCGCACCGTTATCTCCTCGTCCACAATATATAACATTATTTTGTTTTTTGAAGTCATTTAATAAATACAATCTTTTTATTAATGTTGAAATGAAATCATATCACGAAATGGTTTGAATGAAGAGTTTGTTTATCCATATAATGGCAAATGACATATAATCTAATGATTGTGTCAATCAGTTCTGGACTCAAGACTTAATATATGGTCAACAAAGAAACAAAAGTCATATTTGATTCAATTTTTGTCATCAATTTTAGAGAAATTTAATATAATTTAAGCAATGATTAGATTTTGATTATTAGATAAAATTTCTAAAAGTTTGACAAACAATAGAATTGTGATATTAAATGAATATTATTTACAACAAAATCAATGTTTATTTGCAGACATTTTATGCAGTATAAGCTTAACACAAGAGTGAACGAACACATAGAATATTCTTTAATTATATAAAGAATAAATATATACAAATCAATGAACACTAAATTAAATGTTTAGAATTTTATTAAAATATAATCAGTTTAGTTGTGACTGAAATACCACAGAATTTTCTTTTCAATTATTAATTAAATTTTTAAATAATTTTCAAACATTTTCACTATTAATTGGTATACAATTCATGTCAAATAATATTTCTGAGTTTATGTGAATGTTGTGAATGAAAAATATGTCAATTATTAAAACAAATTACAATTTGTAAAAAATATTTGATTAAAATTCAATTAAAGTTCGAATTTTTAGCCTTTGTTTATTGCATAGAATGTCAGAATATTCTTGTTTCTTAAAGTTGAATTGTTTTATGATTTTTAAATTAAAATAATTATATTTTTATTTATTATTGAAAATTTTGTTCACAAAAACCTTAACCAACAGTGCGTTGCTATTGGAGACTGTTTTATACCTATGCCCTAATTATTCTAGTGGTGTCTGATTGTGTGTTTCAAAGGAAGTCATATTTTATTTGATTGTATTTCAAATATATTTTATAATGAATTTCATATCATTGATGTCTGACTGAAGTAATACTTTGATTACAATTTCATTCAAATGAATAATATTTAAAAATTAGAGAATTCTTTAAATCATTGAGTCTTTGAGAATGAGATTAAATTAAATATGAATTTTTGAATTTGATTTCAATGAATACTCTATAACTTAGTCTAAAAGCAATCAATTCATTAAAGTATTCAAAAAAATAAATGTTAATCAAAAAGTTAATTAAATTAAAATATTAGAAAATATTAAATTTTGACAAATTATTGCTTCTTTTAAACAAATATTTTGATGTCTTTGATGTTTTTGATGCCATTCTTCCACATCTTTATACAAAGACAACATTCCTCTAAACGGAAATCTTTTAATCAATTGTTCAAAAAGCAGTTCTAATGCATAAATGGATTGGTTCTTCTTTTGCTACTTCTCTGCCAACCCTTATTGTGTGTGTTCAATATAGACCCAGAATCTACTTCTAATCTTATGTGTGACAAAATTTACAATACAATACAATCATATATTTGTCCATTCATTCAAATGAAAACACATTCACTATCTCAGACAATGAGATGTTTTGTATTGAATTGAAAGCCATAGAAATGACGAAAGTTTTCATTTTTAGCACAAAATCTATCACAAAATGAGAAATATTTGTGAAATACTATAAATAAATAAAAATAGTAATAAAATTCAAATTATTTTCAAGAAATCCAATGGCCATAAAAGTGGTCTCAAATTTAACGTTTAATATTAAATATTTTTATTCAATATTTTTATTCCACACAAAAGTCAATATTTAATAAAATTATTTTTAATTAAAAACTTTATTACACATAAAAATTGTCCAAATATTTAATGAATTTTTGTATTTATAATAACACACAAAATATAAGATGAATTCAAGTTATTGTAATTGTGTTGAAATTGAAGTCAAACAAAAATCAATCATTTGTTTGAAACACTCGAAGAGAGTATTATTTTTCAATCATTTAATTCAAATAAAGAATTTAAAGTTTTTTTTTTTGAGAAAAAGTCATCAATTTATATATCTAAGCACCTGATCATTCATTCAATACTCTGGTCTATTAGTTAGAGATCAAATGGAGTTTAAGCTAACTGTGCTTAAAGGAGAAGTGGTCTTATATTTAGTGATTGGACTAAATTATATATAATTCTATCGCCGTATATAATGTGAAACTGATATCAATGTTAGTCTTAAATATTTGGATTATCTCTCATTTTCTTTACTAAAATCAATACTATTTTTGACTCTAATTTATCAAAATAAGTACATTATTATAATATAAATACATTTTTCTAATGATTTCACAACCATTTAACACAACTTTTTCATATATTTTCTACATTTTTGTATATATTCTATATATTGTTAATTATTTATATTCTTATCTTTGAATCAAATTCTGTGACAATAATTGATTTGAGTCTTAAATACAAAAAACAATTTATTTTATTGTAAGTCTATATTAAAGAAGAGAATTGAAATTTCATTAAAATAGTCATCAATATTAAAGAGTAATATAAATAGAAAATTCGTTTGCCGTCAGCGCCCGACCCTATGCTGAAGGCCTTGAGAATAGAATTTGTTATTTAAGCGATTTATAGCCATTTCTTATTCAGGGGTCACAAAAAGGGGTGCAATAAAAAAATAAATTCCAAAATGTTCTTGGACATTCATCGATCATAAATCAATATTAAATTGTAAAACAATCGATTTATTGCTCTAATAAACCATTATGTCTTCACAACACCTGAAGGACATTGTCTTCATTACACGTGAAGGACATTGTCTTCAAATGCTTTTGTTGTGAATCAAATAAATTGATATATAATTCATAAAAACATTTTCATCAATAAATTCATGCAATTTCGCCAAATATTTATTGTATTCTATATTGTTTCTGATCATTTAACTATAAAATTGATGAACATATGGTGAATAAGTTCTACCGTTCCTTCGCGTCGTCTGTCTTTCACAATACGTTACATCCATTTGAAACCTTTTAGTGCGAAACTCAATAAAAACGTATGTATTATATAAATGATAAAACTTTATGAATATATTTATATAATAAATTCATATTATTTTCTTCTATAAACAAATCACATAAATCTTAATCCAATTCATTACTACTTTATGTGAAAAGAAAACAATTGTTTATAAAAATAAAACCAAACAAAACACTTAACGCAGACATCGATCGGATCTATAATTGAAAACACGTTTGAAATACATTTGAAATAAAGATTAAATTTTAATAAATTTTTTGGTAAAAAGATTATTTGGGAATAGATTTGTCAGATATTAACAAATGTTGCGAACATTACATGAATTTTTTAATTATAAAATCAAAAATTAATTAACTTTTTTATATTAAAATATTTAATGAGTTTTACATTTTTATATTAATTATTATTACATAAAATTTTTCATATTTAACAAATATTTTGAAAACAATAATTCATTTTAAATAACATTTTAATCAGTTTTTCACAAATATTTTTCATACTTTATTACTAAAAACTATATTTTTGCGGATTATTATAAATAATATTATATTTCAATTGAATTTTAATTATTTTTCAATTATTGTGAGATTATTATTAATATAAACTAATTCTTAACTCGAATTTTGATTCATTTTAATTGTTTTAATTTTAATTTTAATAAACAATTATTTCATTAATAATTGTTTTTATATTAAATACAGAATATTCTTAGCGAATATGTGGTCAAGAATTACATTAAATTTGTTTCAAAAACACATAATGAAAGTCATAATTAATATCAAATGATTTACAATATGTCAAACAATAAACAATATATTTCAACGTTTGGAAGCCATCAGTTATAATGCACTGACCTTTCACTTAAATCTTATAATTTCTCAATTTTTACACAATTTTCTCATAAATATTTGTGAAGAATTTGTTGCGTTTTTGACTATGCGTTCACTTTATGTTTGAATACGTTTTGTTAAGTCAAATACACTTTAAATTTTCTGTAAATTTTGCAAAAATATTTTAATTAAATATCCAGAAAATTGTGTTTGTTTTGAATAAAAATTAATATAAAACTTACCCCTTGTTCTCACAGTCAGACAACTCTTTTGCAGCAAATAATGTGTTGAAACGCTTTCCTGAAATCGCGATTAAATCCACAATATATTAATGGATTGAGAGCTGAATTGATGTAACTATAAGTCAATAATTTCAAAATTAATTACATTTCGCGCATAAAATTCAATACAAATTAATCGTATTTTTGTTATATAAATCGGTTTTTGATTTGGATTTTGATAAACACTTCTAATATTAGGGACAGTTTGTTAGCTATGAAATCAATTGTTTTTGTTTTTGTTTCAATTTTGACATTACTATAAATTCATTAACAATTGGATATTAGAAAACAAATGTGGAGTTCGGTTCAACACATACCCCAACCAAGTGATGAAACTCTCCAACTCTGTCGATAGGTAACAGGCCGTACAGAAAGGCATAATCACATACATCAGAAAGAAGGGAAGCCTAAGAATAATGGAAAATATGTTTCATTGGATTCGTTGGAATATGGAAATATGTAGTGAATAGTTGTTGTGAATTAAGAGCACAAGTATTATAATTGTGAGCCCAAACACTCGGCCATAATATGCCTCTCAATAATATGCTTTATAAATAATATTCGAAAATTGTGTGAATTATGGCTTAAAAGTCAATTCATTGACAGCCGAACGAATCCCTTATTTATTGGATTCAATGATTTATTATTTTTACACAAATTTAAATTATATTTCATTTTCACGAATCAGTTAATAATAATATGAATTTCATATATATTTAATTTTTATGACATCTCTAACACTATTAGCGCCCGAAAGGCATTATTATTATTGCTTTACTATAAAAATAATTTTTTCCATTTCTTTCTGAGACTTAACAACAAATTATTATTATATTTTAAAAAATTGAAAATCAATGAAAAATTCTATAATTTCTTTGAAATATAAAGTAAAACAAAATATAATATTTGTCTTTCAATTGAATTTTAATGTATTTTAATTTCTATCAAATATTGTATTTATTATAAGAATTATTGTTATATTTGTATCAATAAATTGAATAATATCTAAGATTTATAACGCCTTTCCCTCCCTTGTCTCCAAAACAGTACTTACCAACAGGCAACGAACACTCCCATCACAATACCCAATATTCTTGTAGCCCTCCTTTCCCTGGAAAGTGATATTTTTTGCTTTTCTTCCCAAAATCTCTTCACAGATATGTTAGTATTATCTTCGGTCCGGCCTCTGAGATGAGCCGCAATCATACTGTGCTCATTGCTATCACATGCAATAGAGTTGAGCTTTGATCTGTAGTGGCCCTGATCTAAAGACCCTGTGCTCTGTTCTTCTGTCGTCAATAAATGATGATTAATAATAACTGTCTTCGTCTGATCGATAGGTTGTGTCGAAACTGTTGTTTCGGTTGTGTTAAACTGTGAGACAAACTCAGGGCCAATGATATTGTCATCACTGATATCGTCGTTATGTCTGATCTCTGGCTTATTAGTCGAGTCTTCACTGCTATTCTTTGATCCCTTTTTCTCTTTAACACTTTTTTTATTCTGTTTTTTATTATTATTTATATTTGTATTCCTATTGTGTTTATTGTCGACTAAGTCTTTATCACAACATTTGTGTTCTGTCTTCTCATCGCTATTGGACTCGATATCGATTTTATGCGATTCTGACGCATAGTTCTTGGAATTGGACATCAAATTAGCCATTGCTGAGGCCTTGGCTCTATCCCTGAGCCGCCGGCGCGTGGCTTTGAATATTTTAAAGTACACGACAGTCATTATTATGAGGGGTATATAGAAGGAACCGCTGGCGCTGTACATGACATAACTGCGCTCAGATGAAAGCTTACAGGGGGTCACATCATCGAACACCTCCGGCCAGTCGTTCCAACCGATTAGCGGCGGTATTGATATTAATGCACTGATAGCCCAAATCATGACAATGGATGTGACCACCCGTTTCATGGTTCGCTTCTGAGCATAATTGATGGGGTCGTGTATTGCCCAATACCTGTCCTGTTTGGCAAATACAAAGGGGTTAGACATGAATGGTATGAATGTTTCATTTGATTAATTGATATGATTTTAACCAATAATTATGTGTCGAATCATTTGTTACATTCAAATGTCTATTTAATTCATGCATTAATATGTGCTGTCGTCTATTCAAATATTTGTTTAGCACCGGCAGGTTTTCCCTAAACAAACACATAAATCCCGGGCAATTTTCTTGTGTCTGCCAACAGAATATTCTTTTATTGTAAGTTTTTTATTCTTAATATTCAAGGATTTTTTTTTATTATATTTGTGTTAAATTTTCGTTTATTTTATATATGATTTCATTTATATTAACACAAATGAATTCAATGTATTGAAAGTGAATATCATTTTTCAATATCAATGTCAATATTTAATTATTCAAACATCTCTTTCATCACTAGTTATACAACAAATATGTATTTCAAGGTCTGAATGAATATCAAAGTTAAGCAAACATTTTTGTCTCATTTCGGCTCCAAATTATAATTTAATATCAATACTACAAATCCGGGAGAGAGAGAGAGAGAGAGAGAGAGAGAGAGAGAGAGAGAGAGAGAGAGAGAGAGAGAGCATTACTTTGTATTTGCTTTGTTTTGAAATAAATTAAAATAAAAGTTTTGTATTGTATATAAGTTGCTATTGAGAGCAATAAAGGATTTTCTGACAAAAGAATCAATTTTTCATTCAAATGCTATTCTTATGGTTTTTATAGCAATCATTAAATGAAATGAAAACCAGATTTATTTGTATAACAGAACACTATCTCTGATATGTATTTATGTTAATTATAAATCAATTTAACCATAATTTCTAATTATTTTCAAATGTTTTTAATATTTTATACACATTTTAGAAAATACCAAAAAATGAATCTATTTTTAGATTTATTTTAGATATGAGTTATTTATTTTGATTTTAAGTTGTTTGCCATTAATAGCAGTTTCTGTGATAACAATAAAATTTATTGAATAGAAACTGAGTTATAATAACTTCAATCTATATTCTGATAACGATTGCAATTTTTGTACAAACTTTTAGTTCATATTTTAAAGTAAATGTCGTTTATATTAATCGAGACATTAGTTAATACTGTTTAAAAAAATGCAATTTTATTACATAACGGAATATATAATAATATGAACTTAAATTTTAAAGAAATGTTTGTTCATTGCTATCAATGCTATCAAAATGTGATATTTTATATAAAACTTTATGTTTTTTATTAATGTTTTGACATCACAAACATTTCCAACATTTTGTATAAAAAAATTTCTATAGAAATATATATTTAATTATCAGAAAAATATTGATTGTTATTCTAATTGATTGATTACAATAATCTTGGTCTAAAACAATGATAGTTTTCAAACGAAAAATGTCATTTGTCTCCTATTTTCCTATAATTAAAAATTCTATTAAAGGTATTAATTTTTAAATATATTTATCACGAAATATGAATAATGATAAGAATTGTGCATAAAATCCAAACCATTTTTATAATTATTTTTCATTTTTTAATATCAATTAAATGATATATTCGTTGAACAAAAACCCAAAATTTAATTAAGAATATTCTTTGTGTTGTCGACCGATAGTAAAACATTTTCCCAAAAAATTATCTTTAATTAATTTTAGATAACTTTGTATATAATAAACAGTCTTTATATGAAAAAGGGTGTAAATAAGGGTGAATTTGACGGTTAGAGTTTCAAAGTAATAGGAATTCATTTTTATATATATTGAAACACATATTTGAATTAATTTTCAATTTCATTCATAATTATTTCAAAGTATTTTTCAAATCTGATTATAATATTAAATAATTTTTATTTTTAAATTCTCATTAAATTTCTATTTTTATATAATTTATATGTTTTTATAATAAGTTGTTCTACAATATTAAGCGCTTTTAAAATTCTATTAATATAAGTATATCTGAATTGTCTTTCATTTTGTGTAAGACTATTGAAATTTTGTCTTATATTATAATTAATTAATAAAAACTCAAACCCTTTTCAAAGCACTTCTCATAAGTAAATAATCTTCACTACAGTACTAGTCTATAACCACTTAACCAATTCCTACGTCAATATCACGTGAAATATCCAAACAAAAGTCTTTGAGAAACAAATCGATTAAAAATTATTTTCAAAATATAGACTAATATACAGTATTTGATGAAAATAAAAAGTTAGCAAGGTTCTTATCACTTGTATGACCTGGAACTGTTTGGCACTACTTGGTTGTGCACCAAATGATGATTGATGTCATGACTGACTATAATATAGTTGAGTCCAATGTCGTATGAAATGTCATTCGTCATTCACTTATACCAGAGTTAAATACATTACTCAAGAATATTCTGTTGGGAATGTGTTTCTGACAACACGAATATGATGCTTACTATTCTTGGATATCTTAAGTGTGATCAATATAGCCAAGATGAGTTGGCTTCATATCATTGAACTCGTTCAATATCTGCCTGATTAGATTTGTTGTCAGTTATTGAAAATATTACATAATATTTGTAATTCAATTGTGAAAAATAGCTTTCAATCGATCATCAAATAGAGAGTTATTCTCCAAATAATGAAAAATGCTTTTCATTTCACTCTCTTTATATATATATTTCATAAGCCATGTCATTTGAGTTCCTTCATATGAAAACAGTGTATAAAAGAGTGAAAATGGAAAACAAATATTTTCTAATAGTTATGTCAAAGATTTCAATGTTGAAACAAAGGGTCAATAATGTACTGCCTTTTGTTTGCGGTGTTGTGTTTCCCTTAACCAAAATCTAACATTTCTTTCATATAAGTATAGTCTCTATCGATAGCTATATTGTTATTAATGATCTTCAGCTCAAACTGTTAACTGTAAGCCAATGGCCCTCTGAATAGAGGCTCATCTGAACACAGAATATTCAACTCAATATATATAACATCTTTTGTTTGACTAAATCTATATTTTATTCATATGTCTTCATATCTATAAAGATAACAATAAGTGTTTTTATTTTTATTTGAATTTTTAGTTTGAATTATTTAGAATTTTGTTACTCGCGGTGACGTAACCTAACTGAAAAGAGCTCACGATTTGAATTAAATACAATAAAATTAAATTTGACGTAATAATAGGTTTATGGAAAAACACTTAACAACAAAAGTATGGAAAAACTACGAACTGAATTGATTGGCAGTATATGTGTGTCAGGCGTCAGATATCTTGTGATATGTAAGGGTTATATATGTAAGGGTTGAGTGCATGGGATATGTAAATAGTAAATTGAAATTAAGATTTTAGGCATACATTGAGAAAAATGGTTTTACAATAGAGAATATAATTAGAATATGTGATTCATATCAATTTTATTGATAAAACTGTTGAAAATATTCTAATTTATAGATAAAAGTTTTGATCGAATTGTATGTAATGTTGAAATCTAATACAGTATATACGATAGCACTCTCAAAGTCAAAGCCAACAAAACAATGTTATAATAGTTTTGTTTCACTCATAAGTAGGGTGACCAACCGTCCAGGTTTCGGCTGGACAGTCCAGGATTTAAGGGTTCGGGGCATAGTCCAGGGAAGGGGTA
>JAQIXR010001440.1:0-12564 GCA_034700825.1 Quadroppia sp. Gr-Ori-00064
AGAGAGGGAGAGAGGGAGAGAGAGAGAGAGAGAGAGAGAGAGAGAGAGAGAGAGAGAGAGAGAGAGAACGTATAAATTATTTGACATTAAATTAATCATAAAATATCTTTTGAAAAAATCATTATTCAATCACAAGAATATTGTAATAAAAGTATAAAATAAAAATATAATTAATTCATATTAAATAAAATAATTTTATCATTGGTTTTGAGTAAAACATATTTTTAATGACAAAATATAAATATGAAAATTACGTAAAATTTATTTCAATTATGAAAACAAAAATTAAATAACAATATTTTGTTTTAATATTTTTGTTTTGTTTATAAACCCATTGAAAATAGTCTGAAAATAATTATATAATATTTATTCTCAAGACATATATATATTGAGTATAAGTTTAGTGTAAAAGAAAAACAACATTTGCTTTCAATAAATAATTCATTCAATTTTCTTTGTATCCAATAGTCTGTGCCAAAAGTTTTCTCTAAGACTTGAAATCATTGCTATTTCTCTGAAGTGACCGAAAAATAAATTTAAATTTTATAAATTTAATGAATATTTTCGAAAAATAAAACAAATTAAATATAAATACATATATTTTATTCAATATATTGTATATAACTCTATCTCAATATGACTGTCCTATCGATTTGCAAACAGAATATTATATGAAAGGATTGATTATTAGAGAAACGCATAAAATATTCTTCAAAATCGTATGTAATTTATTATATACAGAGATTTCTTTATGAAAATCCAATCAATCAATTGATAGACATAAAAAAGAGGGAAATTTTTGTGTCAAACATTTATATGAATTTCTTCTATAAATTTTCATCGATTAATAATAATATTAATTTCAAATAATAAAAATAATGTCTGTCCTTATATCTCGATATTAATTACATTGAATATTATATGTGAATTGAATTAATAAAAAAATAATTAAATGCTTTAAATGTCATTTAAAAACATATGAATGGCTTTCACTTTTAAAAAATATTGATCCAAAAGATTATATAATACTATAATATGGGATAAAAATATGTTTTTCTTTATATACGAAAAACGTTATTTTGAAAAACAATTTATCACATGATATTCGTTGTGAAAAATATGTAATCATTATTAATGCAATTATCCATTACTACATTATGTAGTGCTGGTGTCATCAGAATATATCACATGAACTGTATTTATAATATAATATTTATTTTTAAAAATATCAAAATTCTTAAATTTTAACAAAAAATGTATTGAATATCAAATATTTGCTATATATTGAAAACAGAGAACAATTTTTAACAAAAGTTAATACAAAACATAAAACAGATATGTTTTTATGTGACGTCAAAATTATAAATATTTTTCTCCACTAAAAGAGGAGTTTATTTATGAATTTCAGTGAATATGTGATTATTTTTCACTATTGATATCAAACAATACTATAAGTAATAATTTTATATAATTTTATGATTTGAATAATAATTATAATATTCTTTTAGTGACATTATATGTATAACTGAGTGCTGGGTTCAGTAGAGGGCACAGACATATTCAGTGCAGACATAACTGATTGCAATGCGAAACAAAATTACAATAAATATTATTGTTTTACTGTGTTTTGAGACACAATGAGTTCACTGAAATGTTATCATTTTTTTATATAAATAATTGAATAAACAATTTTTAGGCAAAAATTATAACAAAAATTTTATCTCAATTTTTTGAAATACGAGAACAGAGTATAAAAAAGAGAACATTATTTTATATTAATATTTGTCTGAATTTAAGTCTGATTTTTAGTCTGATTTTTATTTATTTTAGTTATAGAGAAAAATGTCATTTGTATTGAATATGAAAATTATGTTATGTTTTGAATTTTCATTATTTGTCAAAACAATATTTCAATTGAATTATTTGTGCAGAAAATGCGGAATAAAAAAAAGATTGTAAAACATATTATAAGTGGGTTTTCAGTGAAAGTTCGCTTCGGAACAAACGATAGGAAAATGAGTTTTCATTCAAAACTATAGACCATTGAAAGAGAGAGAGAGAAAAAATAAGAGGAGAGAAGGGATAGACATGTACTGTATATAACAAAACTGTTGGATAAAATTTCACATCTGCACAGACATATATATTCTGCCTGTGCTGCTGCTGCTGTGTCAGTGCCAGTGCTCCCATTCAACAATGAGAGGAACGGAATAGTTTTGCTCATAAACTACTCAATGCCTTAACCAAACGAATGGATACGGAATGACATTATATGTATTGCACTCTCTATTACAATATCCACTGTTATTCTAACTCTGGTGCTATTCCTACTCCCTGTGCTAACTGTGCAAAGAGAGCACACATACAGCACATAGAGTTCAGACAAAAAAAGATTAAACACAAAGAAATATTAGAGACGAGAACACAGGAGAAGGGGGTGACCAACGGTGGGGGCCAGCGGTGCAAGAATACACCTTACGTTTTGACGGCCACTGAGAATATAACTCAATAAATATTCATTGTAATATTGATTGTACACGTGACCCCCTGCACCCTTACTATAGACCAGTGATTGTTGTGAATAAAAATACAAATTCTTGTAAACATGAATTTCCAACACTATTATCACTGAGAATATAAGCACCCGATTATAGATGGGATGCAATAATTTTGGTCATAAAAATTGCGCCTTTACTAAAATGCATGGCCACACACCTTGGACATCCCCGAGCAAAGGGCACAGGCAGAAAAATTATAAAATGGCGATCAAATAAATTAATGTTAATTTTTTGTTGCTTTCATTTATTTTTTACAAACAATTTATCATAACTTTTATAATTAATATCATTTTTCGTCTGAATTTTGGTTACAAAACAAAAAACAATTATATATTATTTCCATATATTTATGTGAATAATATTCAGTAGAAATAAATAATTTTTATATATTTTATTTGATATAAGGTTTAGAATAAAAATAAACATAAAATCAAATACTATTTTCAATATTAAAAATCATAATTAATTTGTTTTTTTAATTATTAATTGAGACCAAAAATATGTTGAAAATGAATACTCAAAACGCAAATAAAACGATTGAAAATTGTTTATAAGTATAAGTCATTTATTTATGACAGCAATAAATTAATTAAATTAATGTTGAAATTAAAAAAATACAACATTTATACAAAAAATTACTTTTTCGTCAAAAGATTTTATAATTTTATTTCACATCAAAATACATGGAATTCAAGTCTCGATATATTATTCTTGTGTTTCACTTATATATATATCGTATGATTAAAGAGAGCCAAAAAAGAGAGAGAAAAACAAGAGAGAGAGAGAGAGAGAGAGAGAGAGAGAGAGAGAGAGAGGGAGAGAGAGCAATGAAGAGAAAAATGTCAAATATTTTCAAATAAATTTTGTAAAAAAAAATTTTCAAAAATATTCCTTATATTTGACGCTAATATACTGTATATAAACAGATATAAAATAAAAATACATTTCAAACACCACTCTTGAAGTGTAAAAAATAAAATACTAATCAATTTCTTACACAAAAATTCATTGAATAATAAAAAATAAAACTTTTTATTAGGTTTAAAGGAATAAAATATTTGTCTTTTGAGAAACGTTAAGAGACTGTCATATTATATATGAGTCATATATAATATAAAAATAAATTAAATATTATTTCAATAGCTTTTGGGCACTAATTTCATATACACTTAAAATTTAATTATTATCTAATGTTAAAGTTATTATTACTTTATTGTAAAGAAAACAGAGTTTACTTCACTTTAAAGCACTCACAGTATTATTGGTATTATTTTATTCTTCATTTAATTATTACATATTATTTGCAATTATAATACACACGATATTTGATATGGATTTTGATTTGAAGAATGCATTCATATATTAAAAATAGCTTCAAATGAATGTGTTATTGTTGGCCAACGCTATAGTTATCTGATTATCACAGAGAAAAATATTAGATTAAACAGCGATTAGAAGCCAAATATCGACAACACATGAGAGGGAAGAGAGAGAAGAGAAGAGTATATAATTTGATAGTTTTGTTGATTTATTGTATTTGACTAATGATCGATAAAAAGAGCCATTCCTTGAATCTCAGAACTCTTATCTGTCATGACTTACAATTTGATTCATTAACTCATTATTTTATCAATTAATCAATACATTGAATTCTCCGACAAATACTGATTGCACTGTTATATTGAGACCCAGAATATATATGTATTGAAAATGATTTTTATAATACTATATATAAAGTGATATTTATATAAAAATATATCAATATTTTATATATGAATTTATATAACAAATATTTTTATCAAAAATGATTGTTAAACAACAAATTCATTCATTATTTATCAGTTGATTATGTGATGATTTAAAGTGAATCACAACTCATATGATATATGTTTTCCTCTAATAAATAATATAAATATTTTATGTAATTTTTTCTCTCGTTTTCCTTTAAAATGCATTTTTCAAACCTCTTATTCAGTATTCAGTCTTTCATTTTCATGAAAACTACTTGTGTTTAGGCATTAATGATATATAAACGTTAAAAAAATTATAAATTTTATGTTTTGACCTGAAGTTCATTCGCGTCGACGAAAGACTACTTTTTTTTGAAAATACTGAACAAAAAAATTCAAATTCAAATATTAAGTGTATTTATAATGAATTCGAGTCAACAAATCCTTGCAATAAATAACAGGTTTATTATTATTGAATTTCATTGAATAATGAATATATTGAACGAGAAAAAAAAATTTGTTATAAATTTTAATTGAAATTAATGACAAAAACTATTACATAATCATAGGATTATATGTATATATCACACAATTGTTAACTAATTGTAGTAAAGATTACATTATTTATGCCTTTTGTTATTACATAAAATATATTTTCAAACATTTATTATAATTAATATTATGTCTAAAATTGAACCAAAGATCGCATATATCTATAAAAAGAATATTTATTTTTAAGACTTTTATTATCCATTTTATTATGAGATGTTTCGGAATATTTATTTTAATATTTGTTTTATACCCACTTATATCAGGGGTTATATTATATAACGCTTTATATTTAAAGTAAATCAAAAGCCCGTATAATATAAGTGATATAAAAAGGGTGAACACATATAAAAACAGAGAGACAACAACTGACCCGAACTATAAGTTATATTTTTATGGCTAATAATTCTATGGCAAACATTCTGTACATATATTTGACTCTTCTTTTCGTATATAATATATAAAAATACGAAACTAACAATTGATTTGAAAAACGCAAATATTATACCACTATTGATGTTATTTAGGACTTTCTTCTCCGATCATATCATATGGTTTCGTATTTATTATAATAGCATATTATATGAAATGCAATACATATATAGAAAACATAACAAAATATTTTCTCTCTTTCTTTTCGTTCAGTTCTTTATATTTATTTATTTTTTTTGTATACAATTCCTTCGCTTATATGTTATGTTGTCTACCATTTCGTTAGTGTTTTTCAAATAACAGCCAAAAAATACAATCTATTCTCTTGTATTGTAGAGTAATTTACTTTTGGTTTTACAGCCATTGCTTGTTTAGATAGCACTGGGACTAAGCGGAGGCAGAGGAAGGATAGGGAGCGCGAGAAGAGGGAAACATCTAAATAGTATTAAGTCATGATTTGTTCAAAATGTTTAGATTTGCATACATTTGATTTTGAATGTCAAATAACATTGAATTGAATGTAAGGAAAGAGTGAATTGAAAATAAATTTTTGAGCAAAACTTTTTTTTCTTTACATTTCTTTGTATAAAACATTACTCACTTCTACTGTGTATTCATTTCTAGTATATATGCATTTGATTTAAAAACGTTGAAAAATAGTCATAAAATTTGAATAAATTTTCGCAAAAACATTTCAATATTATATAAACGAAAGGCATATTAATTGCCATCGATTTTTCACATCTAATAAATGTATAATAAATAACAAAATGCTATTCAAACACACAATGAGTGGGACTTTGAGTCTGACATAAAATTCAATTTTTATATGTCGTTCAAAAAATATTATATAGAATTTTATTCACAAAATATTGTATTAATACTAATAGTAATGAATATTTATTAATAACATTAATGTAAGCATTCATTTGAATAATATTGAAAGACATTTATTATTAAAAAATAGCAAAAATCCTTTCATATAATTAAATATCAATCACAATATATGCCATAAATATGAAAATAAGACACAAAAGACAAACAGATTTTGAATTAATTTTTTATTGTATATAAAAAACAAGAACTCAATGCAAATAAACTTAAATGCAATGCAAATCTCAAAACATTGCCAACACATTAAGTGAAGGCAAAAACGCATACAAATATTGAACACTTGAAGGGCTAATCGATTTTGTTTGTTTAGGTGCACAAGTATTTTACACCACTCTATAAATAACAACTATTTTAAGTGAAAAACTATATTATAAATGAAAAGTCAAATACATTTTTACATATTTTTCACTCATTCAAAATTGTTGTCAAAATTGAATGAAGAAATAAATGTTTTTCTCACAAAACATTTATTGTAAATATTGTATATGTTTTGAAATATTTATTTCAAATATTTCGTCAATTCCTCAATGAATTGAATTATATTTTATTTGCATTCAAATCAAAAACTATTTATAATTTCAGTCGATTTACAGATTTTTAACGAATTCATAAAATATTTGAAAAATATTCATTAATTAGAATAATATTTAACATTATATCAAAAAATAATATGTTTTGTAAACGAAGAGTAAAAATAAAATGCCATTAATATATGAAATGCTTTTTATAGAAATATTTGTATAATAATAAAATTCTGTCTCAAAAAATGCATTTCATTTCAAAGTAATTCTTCAATGCTTTTAATATAGCATTATTTCAGTTATTATTTATCAATATTTTCATTATTATTATTATTAGACTATATGTCAGGCATTGATTAGATTGGATTCAATCCAAATGGTGTCTACATATAAGCCATACATCAACACAAATGCCTTTAACTCTCACTCTTTACATCATTGACATAACAGGCCTCTCACACCATACAGAGCACATACACACACTGAATGGCCTTTCCCTTTTACTACCCCCAGCACTCACTCTCCACCACATACTGTCCCCCAAAGTTCACATAATTTCAATTCCCTTTTTTCAATGCATTTAATGTTAGACAAAAATTTGTGTTTAAATCCCCGGCAAAAAAGAGTTCCCCACTATTGGAGTAGTTGCCCTCCCCTTCCTTTCATGCCTTCTCCCAGCGAACCTCCCAGTGCTCTCTCCGGTCCCTCTCCAGGCGCTGTGCAATTTCAATATTCACAAGACATATACCGAGTCTTTACATTATAGTTATATGTTCTTTCACATTTTGTTTCGCTTTGAGTGATGGCATTAAATCAATATTTCATTCAATTTTAATCAAAACGCAGTTATAATACACTGTATCTGAATATGAAAATAATATTATATCTGTTTTTCAGTTAGTCTTTAAACAAAGAGATGATCTCAAAAAATAAGTCATTCATTGAATGTATGAAAACAAAACAAACGAAAAAATTTTCTCTGAAAACACGAGAAAAATAATATGAGCTCTGATTTTGAAACATTTGAGACTGTGTTTAAAAGTGATTTGTTTTCACTATATTTTGTCGTTAGAGTTGAAAAACATAACATAATATATGTGCATAAAATTGATGCCAATATTTATAAATGCAATAATTGTTGGAAAAATATAACTTAAATTTTTTTTCGTCATCACATGATATGAAGACTTATTTTTGGGGATTAAATAAATAATATTTATATCCCAAAAGCCATAAGGAATTACTCAGTCATTAATGCATTTTTTAGATAACATTTCCCTTTAATAATGTTTTATTTGCTATACTTTTCACCAAATATTACACAGTTATTACGGCCACAAACAATACAATATAATAGGTGTGAAGTATTTTCTATTTTTTTTACATACCAGTGCTGTATAAGTATAACCAATGTCTATATTACTAAATATAATTTTGAAATTTTATTCCCTGTGTCTGACTGTCTGTCTCTCACTTATGAGGTCTTAGAAAACTAATGTTGAATTCACGGCTTGTGTAACAAAAAAAAATGTTTTTTTGAACACATTATGCATTTGTATTATATTTTCTTTTTCTTCCAACACTCTATAGTCAGTCGGAGGCCAACAATGAAGATAAAAAAGCGGAGAAAATATTTTTTCACTTAAAATAAAACTTTAAATTTTTTCATCTATTTATGGGAATCGAAATAAAATATATAAAAAAATACATTTTATTTCCTTTAAATATATATCAAATATAATATAATTTTATTTTCTCTCCTTTGGAATCCAAGCGAACATTTGAGTGCAAAATAAAATAAATTTTTATTTCAAAACTGATTAAAGTCTCGACAAAAAAAAGAGAAAAGAGATTATTATTTGATTTTCATTGAAAATGTTATTTAATATATAATTGATATTTATTTGTTAAAAGTCAAGAGTCATTACATTGCAAGTGATTGTCACATAATATATATATGTATTGTATATACAGTATAACTATATATACCATGGAATATAAGACATATATAAAGAGCTGTTCCAATGGCACAATCATTTTGAGGATAGCATACATACAAACAAAGACATCGAATGGAAAGACATCAAATGCTATGCTTTGACAAACACTATATATATTTTATTTTGATTTCAATTTTATTTCTATTACTGTTTTACTCAAACCTACGAAATCATGAAGTATTAAATCTCTTAATCCCTGGGAATCTCAAATGCAGGGGAGAGGGAGGGAGAGGGAGGGAGAGAGAGAGCGAGGGAGAGAGAGAGAGAGAGAGAGAGAGAGAGAGAGAGAGAGCACTAAATAAAATAACTAATGATTTGAGGCAAAAGTCATTCGACAATCTATTTATAAATGAAATTATTTTCAATTTTCATTTGATATTTATCTTCAAAATAACTAATCATTTTGTGAACTGAAGAGAATCGAGAACTCAATTATACATTAATATTTCAACAATTTTCTAACATTTATATCATATTTTGATATCAAATATAATATTAAATGTTATAGAAATAGATAAATAATATCAAAAGATTTCATTATAGTATAAAACGAAAAAATATGGACAAAAATATGTTATCGTTTTGTTATATCTAATAATTATATAATACACTAATAATTCAATTATTTTTTCTGTTTTTTATTCTCTGCAAATGTTTTGCTTATCTTTGATTGTGAGTCAAAAAAGTAGAGGAGAATAGCGTTTGGTTTTATTATAGTATAGATTAGATGACAATGTATTGCAAACCCAATGGTATTGTATTTATTTCATTGCAAAACAATTGCATAGCATATGTCATACAACTATTATGGCATATATACCGTTCCTCGCCATTCGTGTGTTATCTGAAACCTAAAACACAGGGCACAGGGATGGCAGAGGGAAATGAATTGAATGAGAATATATTTTTTATTGATTAAAAACAAAAAAAATATATTTAATATATAATTGAAAATATATTTTCTATGCTCTAATCAGAGCACAGAAAACATATATAAATATATTATTATTTCAAATGTATTTATAACTAAATATTAATAGCAAATGAGAATTATTTATGAATTTTAGTATAAAATAAAAGCCATTTTTCGATGCAATTTAAGCGCAAACATTGAGACAGACGTAAAGTAAAAATATATTGAATTTTATTTATAATAATTTTTGTGCAAATATGTTATTCATCGTTAAAATAAATTCATTAAAAATAGTAATATTTTTCATATATTTAATGTGCGATAAAATATTAATATCTTTTTCGTCAAATTATATTCAATTTTTTTGTTGATTATATAAAAAGTTATTCATATTTTGATTTGATTTGCATTTTTATGTTTTTAGTTATGTTTTTGTGAAATAAATTATCATTAATTGTCTTAAATATATTAAAACTGATTTGTTTTTTTGTATATTTTCTTATTATTTATGTAATACCCCTTAAAATGATTGAACGAGAAAAAACAATTTCACCGAAAACACGAGATTTTAATCGATTTGATTAATTTAAGGATTAATTTAACGACTTATATATAGAACAAAATGAAGTGAAAGTTCACTAAATTGTATGCAAAGAGACTTTTAATATAAAAATAACAAAAACATATTTTTCGCATAAAATCGTTTTGTGAATAAAATATAAAAATTATAATAATTTCTAAAATAAATAAAAATTATTTCAAATTCTATACTATATTATAACCATTGTATGCATTGTCACAAAAATGCATATTTTTATTCAAATCCAATTTAGAGCACAAATTGTTTGTCTCAATGTATGTAATATTGGAGACATTCGGCTCACTATAAGCCGACAGCCCTTATACAAAGCAATACATATTAAGTGAAATATTAATTCATTTCAATTGAATGTTAATATCAATGAAAGGGGAGACTAAATAACGAATATTAACTCCAATATTGATATTAATTATTATAAATCAAATACTCTTTTTGTTATTTATATAACTCTATGATTACTATTAAAAACAATTCTTTTATCAAATGTTTATTAAATTCAATTAATTTTAAAGATATTTATTTTTACTCAAAAATATAAATACATGTAAAATGTGAAAGAATTTTACTGAAGAAGTACTCATAAGGAAAGCCATATTTTCATTAGTGTATGAATTTTGTGATAAAATTGTTTTTGAAATTCAATCTTTATTTTGAAGAAAGGCATATATAATGTAAACGAATATAAGACATGTCATTCATTATTGATTCGTGTGATTCAATCTCTTTCTAAACAATTTTCTGGTAGAAAAACATTACATTTAATAAATTTAAAGCAAAAATACATTTCAATGCACACACAGTAACCATACTATACATACATATCCGTTGAGAGAAAGATAAGGACTATCTCTACGTCTAAGGCTTTAATAATAATAATGCCGTTTGAGATAAACACGAGATTTTTAGGGCTGGGTTTAGGGGTTTTTGGCTCTATTTCTCATTCAAATACTCACTCTTAGCCTAATTTTTTTGCTCTTTTACACCAAAAGTCTTCCTATTTTGTGATAATCTTTAAAAAAACAAATATCAGAGAAAAATATTTTTAGATTTAGTTTTTTTATTTTATTTTGAATACCAATTGTGTTATCGAATGAAATATATAATATTTGAGTATTAAATGACAAAAAAATATTTTGTAATACAAAACAAGTCAATGGTTTACTTCACCAATGAATTTCAATTCCTGTAAAACATTTGATTTTTATGTAATTAATTACTAAATATTATTTATAAACTTTTTTTCTGATTTATTCACGAAATTATTAAACAAAATACTTCTAATAAATTGTATTAATTTTCAGTAATTTATATTTTATTCCTAAAAATGTTTCATTTCTCTAATGCTTATGTTTTTATGCCTAAAGTATTGCCATTTTATTTATGGCTTTTTCTCATTTTTGGCAAATATTTCCCTCATATCTAATGATAAAATATTTATTCATTAATTATTCAGATTTTTTCTTCTTCTCACACATAGAGAGAATACATATTAAATGATATGAAAAGCAATTTTCAAATAAAATCCCATTAAATGATAGCCAAATTTGAAGAGTTTTAGTCAATATTGAATATAATAAAAGTGTTTCAAAAAAAAGAAGAAAATTTTTAATGATATTATAGTTTATTGCAAACAATGCTTTATTGAGTGAAGATTTTAATTGCATTTTTCGCATACATTATATTTGAAAACAAAAACCATTTAAATTAGTGAATACTTAAGGAAAAGGATTACAATATATATATTAGTTTTGATAAAAATCTTATATTAAATAAAAATAGATATTATTTCATTGAAATCAAGTTCACATTTAATGCAAGTTATTATCGTTTGCTATCATTACTAGTCTTTTATTGCAGGCAAAACATAATGTTGTCACTAATGGCTATAAAAACCATTTATGCATTTATTGTGTATTTTGTTTTCAATTCATAAAATAGTTTTTAAAAATCTACTTATAATTACAGACAGTTTTTTTCAAAATCCAGTTTACAATTAAATTAATTTTTTAAATATGTTTGAAAAACAAATAATGAGAAAAAATAGCATAAAATATATAATCAGTTCATTTGGCAAATGAAAAACCAGGTGTTCATTGAATTTATATATTCCAGTCCTCTTAATATTATGTATGAACGCATAGATCCAGTGTCTGTGCTTTGAGTGAAGAGTCAATATAAGAGCACAACTGCTGAACGAAAAATACAAATACAATATTTGATTTATAGTTGTTTTATAAGTGAGAGAATCGAAAAAATACTGTATATATAATAATATATAAATTGGAGAAAAATATTTTTTTTTCGTAATTCTCTCTCTCTCTCGCTCTCTCTCTCTCGCTCTCTCTCTCTCGCTCTCTCTCTCGCTC
>JAQIXR010001441.1:0-12559 GCA_034700825.1 Quadroppia sp. Gr-Ori-00064
AGTTTGACTGTTTGGCACCAGAGTTGAGGGCACTCGAAGGCAAGGTATCACTGATTTTCTCCAACAGTGTCTTCACTATTATTCACAATTCTACGAATTTGGCGCAAAATATATACCGATTGCTATCAAAAGGGGGAGAAGTCTATGCGAGTCTAAACCACAGACCAGAATATGATTTACATTTGACTCCCGAAGAGATGACGATCAGTGAAAAGGTTTTTGTGGAAAGAGCTGATCCGGAGATAAAGTTCAATCGTGTTGTAAAGCCATTGAAAGCATTTGGTTTTGATGTGATTTTTGACACGAATTTAATTGAACTGAAAGTCGATTTGACTTTAAATGACTTCAAACAAAGTCTGTCTCTTATTATTGAATGTCTTTTATGGCTTAACATAAATTGAATACCTTTTTCAGTGATACTACCGATGCGAATGTCATCACTTTTACAGCAAATCGTTGAGACAGACGAAGAAAAGCTGAAAATCTTATCCAAACGATTGGAAGAGAAATTGATTGCCATTTTGAGACAATTCACTGACGAGACAACGGGTGAAGTGATGGTCGAATTCGCACAAAAGCACAGAATCTTAAGATTGAGAAAACCATAGAAAAATTAATGTATAATTTGTTTGAAATATTTTATTAAAACAATAAATAAATATTTTATTTATTATTAGTTTATATTAATTATTATGAAATACTTTATAGAAATGTTGTGAACATTACAACAGATACCATAGAGACCATAGCACCGGACAGTGGAATGGGTGCAAATGTTTTATCCATTTTAATCCATTTGAATGCTTGTGCAGTTGACAAAGTGACCATGGTCAGTGAAACCGTTGCCATTACTGCACTTCAAGTTAACAATTCGCGACTCATAGCCATTCTGTAGCACCCAATATGAGCGACAGTCCCCACAATCCAAACCATTGCTCTCAAAATTAATGACATTTTTGTCATCACTTTTAAAGAATGGCAGAAATGCCTGTTCTTTGATGAATGTAATACCCGGTGCCGTCTGTGCACTCAGATCTATATACGTCGGCATTTTGATGCCGGTGAAGGCGTTGGCCTCGAAGCTGATGCCCGTGAGTTTGGCCTTGGTCAGGTCGATGACAATAATCAATATTTAGCATAAAAATTATTCTTTAGATAAATCTCAACAAAAGTGTATTTTTTATTGTATTTCACATTTATTTTTATATAAAATAAATGTTTTTCAAAAAAATAAAAATACTTTAAAATTAAAATTATATGATTTAAAAATCATGTGAACACTATTGTAAAGGGATTATCCCTTTCCTAAGCTATGCCCCACACCCTAAAATCCTCTACTGTGCTATAGGGGCTAATCCTATACGGTTGGTCCCCCTAATTATTATAAATTCATTTGACATTTATTCAAATTCTTTGAACAAATTCATTATTTTGTTATAATTATTAAATTCTTTCAAAACTTTGACCGCATTTTCAGACACAAAGACCCTATGCTTAGGAGAAGGCATTCCATTGAAGTAGTATTTACTGAACGAATGACAATAACTTCCCATATCTTCAAACATAATCCATTCGCCGACAAAGAGCTCCGGGAATGTGATATCGGGCACAATGCAGTCACGACTGTCCAAAGTTGAGCCCCAGATCTTAGATGAATACCACTTTCGAGAATTGAGTTGACATTCGGAGAGCACTGGAAGTGGTTTATAAAACCATTGATGAAAGACTGTATGACTGAAAGAGCCATAAATGCCATCATTGGTGTAATACATGACATACTTGTGCCCATTGGATGCGACCAATCGTTTGGACACAACTCGAGTCATTAAAGTGAACGCCGACTCACTGTAATAACGGCCCGGCTCTGCAATGATGGTTAGGCCGGGGATGTCACCGAAATGTGTGCCCAAACTGGTGTTAATACTCTTTGCCATGTCTTCAAAGGAAGAGGTCTTTTCGACGAGATTTCTATTATTATTGCAACTATTGTCAGATCCGGGAAAACCTCCGCCGATGTCGAGGAAAGTCATCTCAAATCCCAATTCGAGTCCAATATTGAAAGCTATCCTCGCATTGTGGACAGCCATCTCATACGCCTCTGAGCTCTGACATCCACTTCCGACATGAAATGCAATGCCAATCACATTCAGCGACAACTCTTTGGCTTTCCTGAGAAGAGCCGTCACTTCATTCATATCAGCCCCAAATTTCAGGCCCAACCGAACGGACGAGAGATTGTCGTCGACTCTGATTCTCAGCACAAGTCTCGCCATTGGATATATGTCAGCGGTTTTGACCAACTCTTCTTCGTTGTCGAAAGTCATTAAATCAATTGAAAGTGATTTTGAATACTCTATAAATGGTTTCGTTTTACACGTGTTCGCGAATATTATGTCCTCGGGTTTGGCACCTCTTCGGAGGACAGTCTCGATCTCAAACTGAATATAAAGACATGACCATGGTCAGTTCAGTGAACCCCAACCCCTTTCATATGGCATACCTGTGACGCGCAGTCAAACTTCATGCCCAATCCGATGGCCATATCAATCATGAGTGGCGAAGGGTTGGCCTTAATGGCATAGTATGGTATGACCCTGGGCAACAACTGTACCCATTGTCTGTGCTTATGGACGACATCTTCGACATTGAATATAAAGAATGGACAATAACTGTCATCATTAGTGGTGTCGGCGATGAATGACTTCAATGAAGACATTTCTTTAGGTATAATATATTCAACAAAATAGTGACAAAAGAATAGAATTTTCGTTAGAAATGTTTGTTATAAATACAGTCAATTCGTATTGGATTTGTCGTTATATTAATATTTTTGAATAAATAATTTGTTTATAATTTATAAAATTATTATAATATTTCAAATGTTATTTAAAATATCGAAAATTAAACATAAATTTTATTAAAAAAACAATTTTTCGTTGAACTAAAGTATTGAACGAAAAATATTATAATAAAATAAATGCAGAAATGATTAAAATTTGTTATTATTACAACATTTGCAACAGTTTGTCAAATATGACAAAAATGTTTCATTCGTTTTATTTTTATAGTTTTTCCGTAAAATTCATGTATTATTCATACAAATGGTTGAGATTAAAAATTGGTAAAAGTTTTTAAATTTAATTACTTTTACTAATAATTTGATAATTATATTTTGACTATCGATTTAGCACTTATTAAAGACTTTATTATTTTTAATAACATCTCTATTAAGAGCTAAATCTATAGTTAAAATATAAATATCAAATCATAAGTAAAAGTAATTTAATTTAAAATTTTTTACCAATTTTGAATCTCAACCATTTGTATGAATAATACATGAATTTTACGGAAAAACATTTATTTAAAAATAAAACGAATGAAACATTTTTTGTATAATTAATTATATTATTATTATATATGAAATACTTTATAGAAATGTTGTGAACATTACAACAGATAGTATAGAAACCATAGCACCGGACAGCGGAAAGGGTTCGCAAATTTTAATCCATTAGAATGCGTGTACAGTTGACAAAGTTACCATGCTCAGTGAAATTGCCGCCATTACTGCACTTCAAGTTAACAATTCGCGACTCATAGCCATTCTGTAGCACCCAATATGAACGACAGTCCCCACAATTCAAACCATTGCTCTCAAAATTAATGGCATTTTTGTCATCACTTTTAAAGAATGGCAGAAAAGCCTGTTCTTTGATGAATGTAATACCCGGTGCCGTCTGTGCACTCAGGTCTATATACGTCGGCCTTTTGGTGCCGGTGAAGGCGTTGGCCTCGAAGCTGATGCCCGTAAGATTGGCCTTGGTCATGTCGATGGTCAGGGCCATACTCGAGGGCTCATCGAAATTGAATGCATTCTCCGACACATAACTCATACGCTCCCCGAAATGTATGCCATTGAGCATGGTCATATTGCGGAATGCATGGCTGCCCACTGACAAGGGTGACCCCAACACCACCTTGCTCAAGTAATTCATAGCGCCGGCACTCGTGGTGAAGGCATCGGCAGGTATTTCAGTGAACAGTTGATTATTCACTTCACGAATGAATTCAATGTTTGCAAACATTTTCATAAAATTCAAAATTGATTTTCCATTCAATTGTGAGTTGTGTTCAATGTATAGCTCTTTTGTGGCCACGAATGTGTCCATCGGTGTTGTCATCGGCTCTATTGTGACGAGATTTGTCGCCTCTATTATGATGACATCGAACACAATGTCCTGGAACACATTGTCGCTCAAAGTTGTGATGTTTGTGTTATTCAAATAGAAATAGTTGTAATGTTTTTGATGAAGAGCTGAATGTTTGCTCAAAGTCTCGAATATGTCGTTCAAATCAATCGCTTCACTACCGGAACAGTTGATGTAATTCAGTGCACACCCTGTGCAGGGTAATATTGCATTTGGCCTAGGACAGTCAGCCAACACGCTATTCATGTTTGTAATGAATAATAAAAGTGCAAAAACTACAAGAAATGGACATTTGATTAGTTTTTGTCATAAATAAGTCATAAATATATTGTTGTAACGAATACTCACTCAGTATTGCATTCATTGTTTATTATCAAAATTAAAACTTTTTAAAAAATAATTTTTTTTTGTCACAATTTTATAATTCATTTTATGTGACATAAGAACTCATTCCCATTGATAGCGAAATTCATTATAACTAAAAGTCACCGGATTTTAATGATTACAAAAATGATTATTTCTTTCAATTATTAGAGAAATAATGAATTTTTTTTTATTTAAGAAATGTTTTTAAAAATAATAATTTGTTTCTATTTTATGCAAACATTTTCCTCCATCTCATACCGATCACTACTCCCGCAGTCGAGTGAGTGTCACAACCTATTAGTGCCGGTGTGTCTGTCGGCCACTCATGTCGTCTATGTGTCGATACGAATGGAGTACACATTCATGGAATTGGGAGAGGCGTCGGCTGTGGCCACACAACTGGCCATCGATGGCAACTCTACACGAAGTGAATGTCAATCAATTGAAAACAAAATTAAATTTTTATTAAATTTTTATTAATTTATTTTTAAATTATTTTTTAATTAATTTTTATAATTATATTTCTGTAATGTTTTTAATCCAGTCCCTCATTGAGGCCACGCGTGTAAACACAGTGGGAATTCCTTTTGCAGCACAACCCTCGTGACCCCATGAGGTGAGTCCGACCACCTTTCCATCATATATGGCCGAACTTCCAGAATCCCCCTGAAATGACAACAAATAGATGAACATAACCTAAATATAGCTACAATCCAACACATACACTACAGGTGCCCTTAATTTGATCGCTGTATAGCCCGGCGCACATCATACGGACAGTCACATTGGGAGGATGTTCTGTCAGGTCTGCCTTATATAACTGATTGCATTCCTCGTTGTCGACGACGTTTAACATCTCTGTGCGCAACACATCTGACGGTCCTCTGTGTGTGACGTTTATCGCACCCCAGCCCACAACCGTGACCATAGCACCGGTAGGCACGAGCTCATCTTGGTCAGGCAGTGCAATCACATCCATGTTCTTTGAGTCCAATTGAAGTTTGCCGTCGACTCTCAGTAGCGCCATATCATAGTCCACATTGACATAGTCATAGCCAGGGTGTTTTCTCACCTCGGTTATGTTATACTCATGGATATCGGGCGCCGTTATGTTCAAGACCCCACAGCGCAGGGTCTTATGGGTATAGTTTTTGCTTTAAAAATACAAAACTTTATATAAATTATTTGAAACTTAGTTTCAATTAAACAAATATTTTATAAACGCCTACCCTTTGAGACAGTGCTGGGCTGTAAGCACCCATTCCTCACTGATGATGTTCACTCCACAGCTATGTTTCCATTCATTGTCTAATGTGGTGCCAAATGAACAGATGTGCGGGTATTGGCCCTCTTTGGCTACCGTTCCGTTAATGATGTAAAGCGAGTCTTTCGCTTCACTCGTATTGTCGATCAGTGATGACAGCGCCGGCAATTTATCTGCCAGTGCTATGACTATGACCATCAGTAGACATACTATCAGATTCGCAAACATTGCACTTATAGGTCCTGTGCTCTAAAGGCTATGAAACAACACTTTATATAATCGAGAATTACTTCTATAAATAGGAATAATTTGATTAAAAGTTTGAGAATCGATTCATATGTTTTGCATTGAATTTAATCTAAAGATTTTAATCATTTACTTTTAATAGAATTATTTATAGAAATATTATATATATTTAACCCTGATTTCGTAAGGGGTATATACTCTTGAAAGCACTTTTATATGCAATACATATAATTATAACTAAATATTTGTATTAAAAATATGAAAAAATTCTTAAATAAAATTAAAATTAAATTTTTATTTAATAAAAGCTTATTTAAATGTATAAATAAGACCAAGGTTATAACGATCACGATTTTTTATAACAATCATATATCTTCAAAAACAGTAGCGACAAGAGTGAGATGACCTGGAGTTAAGAGTTTGTTATAAATTCATAAATTTATATTTTTTATAAAACATTTTCACTCACTTCATAACAACGAAAGTAATTGATAATAAATAAATTAAAACACGAAAAGCCGACCCTTTTTTGGGCTGTCCTTTCAATTGATGACAACATCTGTAAATGAATTTAAAAAATGAAATTTAATATTAATAATAATAATAAAAAAATAATTTTCTCATACCTTAAACACCAAATGAATATCAATTCTTTGTTTTCCTCTTCGCTGAAAAGCTCTCAAAAAATATTGATAAATAATTTGATTCAATATTTTATACGATTTGTTCGCCTCGTAATTGACAGACGAAGCGATGAATATAATGAATATGAATAGTATTATTGAAACTAAAAAGCCATAAATGAATAAAATTTTGAATAATAGCGAAATATTCATAAAGATTGTGATGAATAAAAACAACACTCCTTTAGTTCCCTCCGAAAGCCAATAGAATAGTAAGAATTTAGACCAAAAACTATTATTGTATTCATTGATGGCATTGAAAATTGAATTATATAAGGGAATCCCATATGTTTTGAGAGAAGTTAAAAAGCTCTCATTTGAAAACTATTACAGATATCTTAATTCTGTAAACGCTATCTTAAACAACTATTTCGGGGAATTTTTCTGACATATGACCGACCATGGTCATTGATTTTATGCTATTTTCATGATATTCGAAATAGAGTTATGAAAAATCTACTAGACCGATTTTGACCATCTATACCTTGTTGGAAAGATCAATATATCCTCTATAACAACCCACTTCTAAATCTCATCTAGTTCATATAGTTTGACCTGTGACTATGACCTTTGCATTTGTCCCAAAATTTCACATTAATAATAAAATGACCAAAGTCGGTCATATGTCAGAAAAATTCCCCGAAGTGGATGGCTACAATATCGTTTACAGAATTAAGTTATCTTGTATAGTTTTTGAATGACAGCTTTTTAACTTCTCTCAAAACATGGGATTCCCTTATATTTCACATTTTTTGATATCAAATTACAGTTTTTGAATTTCATTGATTCATAATGAATACGAAATTTCATGCAATGATTGATTTCAAAAACCTGGACACTCTATTGTCCAGGATTACCCCTTGCCTGGACTATGCCCCGAACCCTTAAATCCTGGACTGTCCAGCCGAAACCTGGACGGTTGGTCACCCTACGTATAACTCTCGACACAAAGTATTCAATTATTAACATATGATTTTAAGCCTTGTGTTTGACTTCACTTCAAACACATACAGAATATTCTGATTACGAAAAGCACAGGCGTTTTGTTAGTGATTTGAATGCCAGAGACGTTGTTGTAATGGAATTTTTGCGCTCATATATTCCCAGTGCTCAAAATGTATGGCAATTTGTGTAATGATTATTGAATTTTGAAGAAATTTGTTATTATTTTTATACATAAAATTTAAAACAAAGAAAATTCTGTTGTATTTCATGTTTTTCGTGCATTGAATGCTTTAATCAATTCCTATATTATTATTATATAAGAAATAATTTTTGAAAATATTTTTTCATTTGCTTTTGTTTTGCCCTTTGAATGAATGAATGCATTTTTACATATTCTTTGAAGCATTTAATCCTCTTTTAATTAGAATTTTTGTCTGAATTTCTCTATTATTTATGTAAATAATTAAACAAAACTCTAATTCACATTTTCATACCATTAGAGGAAATGTTTATTTATATTTCATGAGATTTTTTCGGTTTATTTTTCTACAAATTAATTAATTATATATTATTTTTCCTTTAATTACAAATGCAATGAATATTCAAATGTTTACTTAAAATAAAAGTTTTTTTTTCTCTCTTCACTGATAAATAATTCAAGAATTTTGGTAATAATATATAAATATATTTTTACATACATTTTAAAGTCAATAGAAATTTTATTTTGAAATTGATTTTTATTTATTTATTTTTCTTATAATAAAAAAAATTATATATTTTTTTATGTCTTCACTAAAACTCAAAGTGAAATGAAAAGTAAAAATAATTTTTTATTTATTATTTAAATATTTGTTTATTTCATTTAAATGTTGAAAACATTTCATTAAATATATTATTGATTTTGAGTTTTGAATTAAAACATGTCTTTTTAGTTAATAGTGAGTCTCTCTCTCTCTCTCTCTCCCTCTCTCTCTCTCTCTCTCTCCCTCTCTCTCTCTCTCTCTCTCTCTCTCCATCTCTCTCTCCATCTCTCTCACAACTCATATGGGAATAGAGTTAACATTGCATTGGATTTCATTTGTTAAACAAAGTTTTAAAATACAACAAAATTTTGTTCACAAAACACATAACTAGTATACAAATAGAGGGAATTTATTTGAGCCGAACCTATAATACAGAGCACAGGGATTAGAGATTTTTCACTTCATATATATATTTAATAAAAATATTAAATAATTTTTTGAATCAAATATAAATTGAATGAAAACAAACGAAATGTATTAATTTGTTAGCATTTTATTGATTTTAGGTATACTATTGAGTGCTGTCTACAGGTGTATATCCAGGGGGTATATAGAAAATAAATTGATTATTGCCTGAAATCTAATATAAATATTTTGTATAAATTTTTTTTTCTATTGAATAAATATTTTCTATTATTTTCCAAAATATAAAATAAATTTAAATAAAGTTTTTTTTTCAAAGAATAATTGAATTAATTCCCAAAAGTTTACCCAAAAAACCCCTTTGGGTTTAAGAGTTGATCCAAATATAATGAATTATTTTATTTTTCATTTTTTTCATCAAAAAAAAAAATCAAAAAAATCTCTTTTTTATTATTATTTTGGATTATATTCTTATTTAGGAATTAAAGTGTATTATAGAAAAGAGAGAATAATTTCTTCTGTAAACACAATAGATTCTGTGAACACACACACACAAGAATAAAATGATCTTGCTCATTATACAGTATATTCTTGAAGGCATTTTTCATTCATTTAGTTATTTATAACAGAATTTCAATTTCAATGAATGTATGCATAGATAATAGCGGTTAAGACAACGACGACGACAACAACAATCGCTGTCAACAAAAGGCTTAACTGATATGTCATATGATTTTCGTACAGTAAATACAGTTTTGTTTCTCCAGGAGTTTTGAGACTATTTTTTTGAAGAACAAAACGAGAAAAAAAAACTCTAAAACCCATTGTGTGTTTAAAAGGCTTACTGTTTTGAATTGACATAAATTTTTTGCTTCTCCATTTCTTCCCCCTTAAAAATAAGGGGAAAATTGTTTTTTGACTTCAATTTAAGTGTATTTTTATATCTATTTTTATTAGAGAGCCTTAAAAGCGATGACAACTATTCACATGAAAAATAACATTTCGTTTAAGACTTTATTCTGTAATAGATTTTTGACTCTTATTTTTGAAGTGAATGCAACCATTAGATGGTGTGTGTATATGCCGTTCCACTCACACACTGAACGATATACTGTAGTTCCTGAGGATGAAGGAAATGCCTATGCCTTTTCAAAGTCATACAATGGGAATCGTTTTTGATATATCAGGGTTTTTTTTAGTGAACGAATTTTGTGGTGTTTTCTTCAAATTCTGTGTAAAGAATTTCTATCTTTTTTTTCTGTGAATAAATAATATTATATTTTTTTTGTCATAAAATATAGAAATGTTTTGAATAATAAAATTTCAATTTTATTTCGAAAGAGAAATCCTTTTTCTATCCATCGGTTTGTAAGAGAAAAATAAAGAATAAATTCATGAATAATATATGAGTGAAAAGTAAATTATATTTTCATTTCCGCCCCCTTTCAAGAAAAGTCTCTCTTTTTTCTCGTCAATAATCATAATAACTCTTATCTGTTAACAGAAGAAAATTTTTTTTCATTTTATTTTCGTTTTGTTTTGACATTTATTTTCAAACAAATATAATATTTAAATATTTTTATGCAAAAAAAAATAAATAAAATTTTATTATTAAGTGTAAGTAAAAAAATATTTTTCATATGACAGTTAATAATGAATTTTTTGTCATATTTTTGATTCATTTTATAATCATTTATTTTGTACTAATTTTTATGATTTATTTTTTAAAATTCAATTTCTTTGAATTAAACCAATTTTTAGTCTAAACACACAAACTGTAAATCCAATAAACAAACACTTTCTACGAATTCAAAAATATTTTTCGTCACACATATGTTGCCTATTTTGGGGCACAGAACCTATTGTGGTCAACAGTGTATTATTTTAACCTAAAATTTTGGACTCTTTAAATAGGATTACAGTTTTCCCAAAAGATATGAAGTTTTTGAACAAAAATCTTAAGTTTTGTTTAACATTAAATGTTAGAAAAGTTTTTCAATGAATTTTAAATGCAATTATTTTTGTGTGAAATATTTGATTACAGTTTGTTTTCTTCATTAATTCGACTGTAAATCAAAATAAATAATTCATCTTTAATTACATGTGATATGTATTTTTGACTCAAAATATTAGTGAAAACTTTTCAACACATAAAATAAAAAACATATGTTTTTGAAAACCTAATCATAAAAATCTCGCCTCTAATGAAGAAATAGATAATTTGAAAACTAATGTGTTTTCAGAAGAAAATAAATATAAATATGAATTCAAATGTAAAACGAAATAAAACTTTTAATAAAACTCGTAATGATTTATGCGTTCAGACATTGGGTTTCGGAAAAGCGTTTTATAATATAATATGAGTTTTATATATAAAATATTGTTTGAGTGAAAGCGCCGTTCGATAGGAATTGAGTGAAGAATAAAAACAATATATAGAAGTGAATAAAATATATCGTTTTCATCGTTAAATGTAATAATTTCACTGCCATTCGCACAGTTGGTTTTGCACTGTGCGCTCTCGTCTGTATATAGCATAAAATGATTGCATGAAAAATGCATTTGAATTACAAAAATAGATAACTATTTGTTAAGATTTATTGTTTGGAGAAATATATTAATGTTTTCGATTAAAGTTCTGTTCCTGTTGGAGGAAAGGCATGTATGACTGGTTCTCATTTCGATAGTTCTCTTCCAATATTATTGTTATTATAAACTCAAATATTATTGTGTTTTTCACACAATATTTGCTTTAATATTGAGTTCAAAAAATTCAAATATTAAGCGCAAAGAGAGGAAAGGCATACATAGAAAAAAAAGGTACGGACTCTGGAATGGATGTCTGGCCAGTCATCCAAAACAAAACAAAAATATAACTTGTATTCAATTGTCTCGAATGCAAAAGAGCTCTTCTGTGACTAGGGTGACCAACCGTCCAGGTTTCGGCTGGACAGTCCAGGATTTAAGGGTTCGGGGCATAGTCTAGGCAAGGGGTAAACCTGGACAATAGAGTGTCCAGGTTTTTGAAATCAATCATTTCATGAAATTTTGTATTCATTACGAATCAAAGAAATTCAAAAACTGTAAATTGATATCAAATTAATGTGAAATATAATAAAAATCTAAACTTTTGTTTATATAAAATACTGTAAATATAAAAAAAATTGTTTCTATGTATTGAATCACATATGAGTTATGCAATAATAGAGCAAAAGATATGAAAATTATTTCATTCAATAATAATTTCATTTTATGGTTTGTATTAAATAATTTCAATAATTATTTGGTTTAATAATCATATTTTAAGTTATAGGGAATTAGATAATAAATATTTTATATATAATTGATTTTAATGATAAAAAACTTTATTATTTGAGAAAATATTGTTGTATTTGAATAAAGTATAAATATTTTTGAAAAAACTTTTTTCGACTTCAAATTTTTGTTCTAATTAGTATAATATGAATTTAAGTGTTAAACAACCTATTCTCAAAACGTCCAGGAGTTTAGAAAAATTTTAAAAATATGTCCAGGATTTGTCCAGGTTTTTACCGAATTTTTGGTTAAATGTACAGGTTTTGACAAAATAGAGTTGGTCACACTATCTGTGACAGACACTGTGAGTGGCATTAACTTTGCACTGACATCGGAATGGCTTATATTATACATGAAAAAAGGGGT
>JAQIXR010001442.1:0-12538 GCA_034700825.1 Quadroppia sp. Gr-Ori-00064
CCATAAGATGGTTGGGTTTCATAGGTTTTTTGACCACCATATGAGTGTTGAGTGCCATAAGATGGTTGGGTTTCATATGACTGTTGTCTTTCATAACCCATTGAATTATTCTGGTATTCATTGGTTTGCATTTGATTATATGTTGGCGTTGTATAGCTTTGAACATATTCTGAATACGACTGTCCCTTATTATTATATGTAGGCTCTGATCCATAGGAAGGTTGAGAGGAGTATGAGTTTGGCTTAATATAAGGTGGATTTGAATAAGAAGATTGTGTTTGATATGGCATTAGTTGGTCATAGCTTTGAGAGACGACTGTATAGTTGGACGAATAAGACGGGGTTTGACTGTAAGTCGAATGAATTGGTTGGGAATTATAGCTCTGTTGTGATCCATATCCCGGTTGAGTGCCCATACTTTCATATGCTTGACTCACACCATAGGAAGGATTGGTGTTATAGGTTTGGTTTTGCGGGTTTGTTGAGTAATAGGTTTGTTGTTGTGGTTGAGAATATGACTGCATTTGTTGTGAATTATAGGTCTGTCCAAAACTGCTTTCATATCGCGATTGATTGGGAGCACTGTATGTCTGATATGGTTGAGGGCTATAATCAGTATATACCTGTTGAGATCCATAGCTCTGCGGCGAGTCATAACTTTGTTGTGTCTGAGCTGAACCATAGCCATGAGATTTGTATCCATTTCCCGAATCGGTATAAGAGGTTTGTGTGTCAAAAGTTGGTTCCGAATAGTTTTCCGGATAATTGAGTGAAAGATTTCGGGTATAATGTCTTTTGGTATAATAAGTGGGTCTTGGGTTCAAATGGGAGGGTCTATAACGAGGACCCGAATAGGGCTTATATTGAGATGAATAGTAATAATTGGGATTAACTGAAGGGGGTTTTCCGGCGCCATATTGTTGTGATTGGGAATGAAAATATCCGGTATTCAAATAACCCGGAGATTTAGCGTAAGGACTATATTGAGGGCTATTGTACTCATTCTGAGTCCTCGGGTATTCGTGTCTATAATTCGATATTCCGCTATTATAACCATTTGTGCCATAATTGAATGTCTGCACAAATATTGAAAATGAATGACATTAACACCAAATGCAAACCACTTACAGAATGTGGTTGTCCTCCATATCCAGGTTGATGTGAATAACCTTTCAGAGATTCTCCCATTCCTTGGAAGTAAACTTAATTTAGTTGAATGACATTATATGCCAATATCACCTTGGTGGTCATTTCCCACATTACGACGTTCTATTGGCTCATCCGTCACTTCATTCTCCAATTCCGTCTTCATTGTTGTCGTCGTTGACTCTGTTGTAGTCGTTATAACAACTGGTTTTTCAGTCGAAGGCTCTTCTGATCCAATAGAACGCTTTCCACCAGATTCTGGACAACTGATGTCATGACTGCCTTTCACTAGTGTTGTCTTCGGACCAAAATTGAAACCTTCATCGAATGAGTCGAACTCAGAGTATGCTGTGATTATAGTGATTGGAGTCACGGAGTCTACCATTCCTTCACATCCACTACAAGTAGTATTGATGGAAACATTATAATATTTCGCATCCAATCCACTCATTTTAATTGGTCTTTCGATCTTCATTTCTGTGCATTTCTTCCCTGAAGTCAACATCATTTCTGCCACTAATTTTCACAGTAATAAAAAAGATTTATTAATTGAAGTGAATTAGAGTTAACTATAAATACAAACGGATTTCATGATTGCAAATATCTTTCTTCAAATCTTCAGTCATTTCATTAGAACAATGCAAACAATTTTCGCTCATTTTTGGACATTTGCTCTCATTTAGAGCGAAATTGTCTGCCTTTTCATCGACTTTTGCTGTGTCTTCACCAGAAGTAGTTAACCATCTCTTTGTTCTTACGATTAGATTCTCTTCATTTTCTCTCCGACTGAAGAAAAATAGAAATTTAAACAAATGTTTTTGAGTTTAATAAAACTAACCCAAAAGTGGACACAGAATTAGCATAACTTAAATGAATAAATAAAACAATAACTAATATTGACTTCATTTTGATTATAACCATTCAATGTATCTCCAAATGAATGCTTAGAATTAGAGGACAGTCATATCTTAGAGTTTTACGATAACCTCAAACTTCCTTACATTTTGCTGATTCCTTCAAAATCAAATCTTTTAATGATTTACAAAAAATATATATAATTTTTTGACTTTTATATTCTCTTTAAATTATTTTGTATTTTTGATAACAATTAACTAAAAAATATTTTATTATAATTTCTGTGAAATTAAATTTAATTCATTATTTAAAAGTTGATTCATTTGAACGCAATTTAGTCTCCAAACCATAATGTCATTCATTAACCAAAGTTTGTCTAATCTTAAGATTCCCTCAAATGACAGGAAATGCAAAATATGCTAAACTTGTAATTATTATCCATTTATGCGATGGTATGACTTTTACTCATTTGTATTCAACTTAAGTTTGAATTAATTTTATTAATAAAACAATTTATAACTTATTTTTCAAAAAATAAATTCTAAATTCGTTGTGAAAAACATTTATTATGATTAGAGTGAGGATTCTTGCAGTACAGTACAGAGCACTGGTATGACGACCGGTCATGTTTAGGGTTATGAATCAATTTTGAACAATAAATGCCTTTTTGAGGAATAAATGCCTTTTTAAGGTTCGATATTTTTTATAAATTTTTATTATTATTTTTAGTTTTTTGAATCTTTTTATTGTTTTACAAACATTTAAAAATTATTATAAAGAGCTCACAACAAACGTTACGAATAAAGTGTTAGTTTTACACAAACAAAAAAGGGTTGAATAAAGGGGTATAAATAAAGGGAAACATATTTTCAATTCTTTCAGACTGTTTTAGAAATTATTTGATTTGAGCGACATTTGAATTATAGTTAATATTATAGAAGTTTGTATTAAATGATTAAAAGAGATAAAGTTTTATATGTAATAGACTCTAATGAATGGAGTTATCTATAAGTCGACTAACTATTTATAGTTAGAATCAACTCCTGGTCAAAGAGTGAGTTTGTGGTCAATCTATAGCATAGATATGTTTGACAATCAAATCATGTATTGATTACTCTGTTATTATAGTATTGTTAACCAGAATCCACTTCAAGAATATTCTGTAATTATTATATCAAACGTTATTTATGTAAAAATAATAAAACAAATGTTTTTAAACTTTAGTTTATGTTTGATTTGAATGAAATGTTTTTGAATTTATTGAATAAAAGTTTTTTATTTAAAAACAATTTACAAACAATTAATACAATCAAAAGATTGAGTTCTTCTACAATATATTCGTTGTCGACGAACATAAAGTCTTCGGGAAGTGCTGTCGCAATCATTCGCATCTCCGGTCATAAGGCATTCAAGGCTTTGCCAGAACTGATCCAAAACAAGAAGACTGTCAACAATTGTATACTTAATCCTCGAAAGGCTTTCTTCACAAAATTACATGACATTCAAACCAATGAATTACTCGACTCTTCACTCGTTATCTGCTTTAAGAGTCCATTCTCTTATACCGGCGAAGATATCTGTGAACTTCATATACACGGATCAAATGCAGTGATCAGTGGAGTGTTGGATGTGTTGAGTCGTATCGATGGGTTCAGACCTTCAGAGACCGGAGAGTTCACCAAAAGAGCGCTCATTAACAACAAAATGGATTTAATAGAAGTGGAAGCAATCCATGACTTAATCACATCCCAAACTGTTTCCCAAAGAAGAAGAGCTTTAAGTGCAATGAATGGTAAGGTTTCGCAGATTTATGACAATTGGAGACAAGAATTGATTAAATTATTGGCTAATATCGAGGCTATCATTGACTTTGGCGAAGAGGAACTGATTGATGGATCAGTTTTTGATGGACTAAAATACCAAATGAATGAATTGATGGCAAGAATTGAGACATATTTAGTCAAATGTAAGAACAAAAGCGATTTAATCAAAGATGGTCTAAAAGTAGCCATAATTGGAGAATCAAATGTCGGAAAGAGTTCTCTAATAAACAGATTATGCGAAACAGATTTGTCTATAGTTTCGCCAATTAGTGGCACCACAAGAGATGTCATCCAAACCTATCTTGACATCAATGGGTATTCCGTTTCCATTTCAGACACAGCGGGTATTAAGTGTTTGGACATTGATTTGGATCAGATTGAAAGGGAAGGCATCGACAGAGCCATCAAAAGAGCTAAAGAGTCGGATCTGATATTGTTTGTGATCGACTCGACAGCACTTATTGGCAATGATTTTGAATCACATCTAAAACCAAATTATTTGAAAGAAATAATGGATTCAAAGAAACGAATGATTTATTTGATAAACAAAATGGATTTGATCTCAAAAGACAATTATATTTATTTACACAAAAAATTCAATCAATTGTCAAACGATTGGAGTTTTATTAGTTGTAAGACTTCGGAGGGATTTCTACATTTCAATCAACTATTGGTCAAAAACATCGAACAGTTATCCGGAAATCCTTTGAATGAACCACTTTTCACAAATGTCAGACATGAGGCACATCTCAAAAAAATTGTTCAACAGTTTCTTCTATCCATTCAATGTCTGAACGAAGACATCGCTGTTTCTGCACATCATTTGAGAGAAGCAGCGAATCATTTCTCTTACATAACCGGAAGAATAACAACTGAAGAGGTTTTGGACGTCATATTCAAAGACTTTTGTGTCGGAAAATAAAATAAATAAATTATATATAAACTGATCCATCGCTTGGCTTCAGATAACCGGTTGCTATGAGTATCACATCTATTAGAGTCCAAACTCCGAGTCCACCAAAACTGAAGAGTTTTCCGATGCCCTCCTGCCAGAGGCCCAGATAGAAGCGGTCGATACCAAAACCCCCTAAAGTTATACTGAAGATCACAAACACATTGTAGTGTTGTTTGAGTTCATCACATCTTAAGACAACTATAGTTTTACCTCAAGAGAAGAGCTGTCGACCACTTATATCCAGACACGAAATTGCATTTCCGGTATTTATTGAACTTCCGGTTCCCCAGACATAACACCTTCCGGTCATTCACTTCACACTCGGATTTATATCGAGAGTTGTAATCACACGAAGAGTTTTTGGAACAGTTGTAGTAATGTTGTGGTAATTGATAGCAAAACGAACACAAATGACTTCTTTTGAAGTTTGTCTCACCCTTTGAATGACATTACAAGACATTATCACTTACTGACTGACTGACAGCTTTGAACTCACTGTGCAATTGACTCCTGGAAGTGATCGGCATTTAGTGGTCACTCTTTGGCCATAAACACATGAATAGTTGAACTGACATTCAATGTAATCATAGCTCAGTTGCGAACAAATGGTGTTATCATCGCTTGGTTTCAATGACAACTCATTTGAATCAATGGTTTGTTTGCTTTTTGTCATTGAAATCATTGAATAAATAATTAAAATATGAATTAAAATCCAATCAATTGTTCTCATATTTATTGAATTCATTGAATTCATTCAAATTGTATTCAATTTCATCCACAAAAACAAATCCATTCACACATAAAGTACGTCCTTATACATAACGACCCCTCACAAGACAGCCCTAAAGAATTAGCCCTTCCGTCAACTCTTACTGTACTGAAGACATGGTATTGATCCAGACTGACCAATGTCAATTGAAGTGTCAATTGAATGTCAATTCAAGGCCTGTGTGTTTGCCATCAAACCAATCAAAACTCAAATGTTTTTCAATATTTTAATAAATACTTTGAAAAATGACAAACAATTTGACAAACATTTAGTAATGAAATAAATTATGAATTGTTTTCACAAATACAATGAGATTTTGGACAATAATTGGCGGCACAGTTAGTATGACACCAGTCATCCATATTTGGCACTCGCATCCAAATGCCGGTCGATTTACACCTTCTTCTACTTCTTTGGGTTTTATTAATCGTTTCATAAGTTTTCGGAATAATTGTCGAAGAATTAGGTCTTGAATTTGTATAGTATTTATGACTATTAGAACTGAAGATATACTTTGGTGTCGTTTGAGTCGTTTCAATGACTGTGCTTTTATTGTCCATTTGTTGGTCACTAACCCTGACATCAGCACATCCTCTGAACGTTTCCTGTGGCCCACAGCCGACAGCACTGCTTCCGTCCTCACATTGTCCCCAATTGTTCCCTGAAGTATAAGTCCATTGAAAGACACAACGACTGCAATTCAATCCATTGGGAAGTTTGAGAGCAATGGTAAAAGTCTCGGCTCTAATGGTAGGCACGATATATTTGTCAGATGTCGATGAATTGAGCACTTCTAGAGGAAAGGTATCCAAACATTGTTGACTGACTTCTGTGCTGTCATTAATAGTTGGACACAGTTTGAAGACGAAGAATCCGTTGTGATTTGCAGTCAATTGGACTTTCGCTTCAATTCTTTGACCCGTTCTATAGGTTCTCGTAATCATCAATGGCTTCGTATATCTTCCATTCGGTACTTCATTATCTCTTTTACCATTAAAAGAATCTCCACAAACACCACACTTTCCGCCATTGACTTTCCATTGATTCTTAAATTGTTTTAATATATAATCAAATATTTGGACCAAAAGTAAGATATGTTCAAAACTTACAGTAAAACCTCCGCAAAAAAGTTCGTTATCATTATAATTGATAGCAGTTTTAAAGCCAAACCTCCAGGCGCTCGATCTCGAAGGTGGATCTATAAGTCTTCCGTGACCATAGATCTGATCCAATTCAATGAAGAATATAATAAATGCAATAATGTTTGCATTGAAACGATTCCAAAACATTTCATTAAAACTTTCAATGAATTTCAGTTTTCCTTAAATATAATAAGAATTAAATATCTAAAAAATAATTAAAATTAAACTAAATTTCAATGACTTTATAATTTGATGGATGAATAAACTCTTGAAAATGATTCAAATAATGAAATAAATGACAATAAATTTGCTGTTTTTGAGTCTATTTATTGGACGGACGAATGCTTATCAAAATTCTTAAATAAGTCTTTTGTTTAATCTTTTAATACCTTTTGTTTGTGACAAAACTGAAAGGAATGTCATCTCCAGGATATTCATTATGTGTACGACTGTTGGACAAGGATTTCAATACCTTAACTATGAGAAAAGTGTTGACTTTTGGCTTCAAATTCATTGTATTTTCAAATAAAGTTTACGTAAAGTTCATTCACTCAACTCTTCTCCAAATAAGTGATAAAATGTTCAATAATTTAATGCAATTTCCTGTCAATTCATTCAAATAAATAACAAATCCCTTCAACAGTACTGTATTTGACCTCAACATAAGAAAACATGATTTTAATATAATTTTATTTAATTTCAAAATAACGAGAAATTAAGGAAACATAATGAAAACTAAAGACCAATTTGTTTTGAAATATTTGAAAACATATTTGAAAGTAATTTATTTCTTTCCCCTGTATTGCATACAAACTAATCCGGATTTTTAAAAAGTTTAGGCCATAATTGTGGACACGAAAGACAGTATCAACTAATGATATCTTATGACACGTTTTAGTCATTAAGATTTAATGTATAATTTGTTAAGAATTTTGAATAAAAAATAAGTTTTATTAATAAACATTAAATAACAAAATAATTGTTTTAATTGAATTACTTTTAAATTTGAAATTAAAATTTTAATGAAATAACTCTTACTTTCAAACGATGTCAAAGAATTGATGTGAAATCAAATCCATAGCAGACTTCATATGAATCATATTTATAAGAAATAATGAAAATTTCAAAAATAAAATCACAATCTTTTACAATACATTTTTACTCAAAGTAATAGCAATGTTATTAATAGCAAATATAAGTTGTATTTCATTTTTATTATTAATTTTTTATTATTAAACATCAATTCAAATGTTATAAAATTTTAAAACTAAAATATGAGATAAAGTATAAAATAATTTATAATAAAATTTAGCAAAAATTTAAAAGCTTTAAAACGTATATTTTCAGTGGTTTTAATGTTTGAATATTTATTGTAAAATTCACTGAATTTTAAATTATTTTTATATAAACTGAAAGTTTGAATAAGATTTTAATTAAAACTTTCATAGCTTGTGATAATAAGAGATATCGCCGAAAATGTGACAAAAAACTTGAAACACTTTTAATAAATATTTTACACGTATGTTGGGTTTGGTCTGAGCCAACACTAGCCCACACTAGCCGTTAGGGAAGGACTTTAAAGTGATTTTGAAGTTTATGTCAATTGTGTTACACTTGCACTACAAAAGTCATACAACAAATGATATTTTCAATAATCGATGTCTTAAATAAAAGTATAATATTTTGTCACAATTTTAATGCATTTCACATATATTTATGTCTTCACAAAGTTTTGGAAAAAAAATTTATCATAAAATTATAGATAAATTATAGCAAAAAAGTCTATAAATTTTTATTACATTAATTTTTATTAACTTTAAGTCAATTCAAATATATTTTTGAATTTAATTATTTTAACGTAATATTTAAATCTAATTTAAAGTCAATGCATATTTAATAGAGCTTTAGAGCACAGTTACTCTCATAGATATACAGTACTGTAGAATACAGAACAGTCTGTACAGTACAGTACAGTAATAGTAATGCATTACATTATGTGCTCTATAGCTAACAGTGCTTGTGATCAACCTTAAGACGAATGCGCCGATCGATAGACGCGATCAATAACTGAGTCATTCATTTGATTATTTACTTCTTGAGACACACGAGAAGGACAACACAATGGCGACGGTGTTCCCGACATACACCATGGCCTCAACGCCATCGTCACAATCATCATTACCTCCGTCTTATGCTATAACAGTCCACGACCACGTCCTGCCCACGGGCTGGCAGTGTAAATATGATCCAAAAACGTCCAAATAGTGAGTTATTCGACATATGATATCAACTCATTATTAACATTACATCCATTTCCAATTGTATAGCTATTTCATGAATGATGGTTTGTCACAGCACTGGGACTTCAAAAAATATGTAAGAATTTGATTAATTGTCCAAAGAATTCATATTTTGTTTTTTTGATGGACTGAAGGGATATCAAAGCTCTTCCCATTCGTCGCGCATTTCTTCGCCTTCTCATACATTCACGTCATATGGAAAGTATTTTCAGGTATAGAACATAAGGTGGTTTCCAATAAATCTTAACCCCTTTTCATTGCCATCCCATTCCCACAGCCATTCTCGTCCCGATACAAAGTATTCGACAGCACTTCACATAAGATAAGCCAACAGTTCCCACAAGTGGACGAACACTATATAAACCATTTGATGAAAATGTGAGAAATATATTAATTTTGAAAAATATTTCTAAATTTCAATCAAATAATAGATATCATAATCGAGAAAATTTGGTTATAAGCGCCTTATTGGCCGAGGGATACAACCGTTCCTTCACTGTGACAACAGATGAGACATTATTTTATAAACTTAAAAGTTATTTTCCAGCCGTAGATCCGGATGTGATCAGACATATGCTCATCAAGTAATTCAATTATAAGAATATTCTTTCAAATCATTAAATCGTTTATTATTGTTGAACAAAAGACACGACAATATCGAACATGAAGTGATTGCTGCCATTATATCGACAATGGGTCCAAATCATGTCCGCTACCAAAGTAGTACATCTTTCAGTCCTGGGTCACCTAAGATGAAGCTTCGTTATCTCAAACTCTTATATCCCGAAGCAGACGAAGCCGTTCTCTTTGACTTACTCTACAATTGTGACCAAAATGCAATGCAAGCCATGAATAGATTGGAAGCAATGGGTTATAAACGCAATGATCCCAACCGTACGACTGCTACCAAACTGTCCGACTCGGCCTCTAAGGCATTCAGACCTCAAAGTGCACCCATTGGTCACAAAACAAATTTCCCACCGAATACGGCAGACAAACAGAAAAGTAAGTTTTCACCCTTTTTTAACACTCTTTTTGACACCCTTTTAAGCAATTAAATTCTCGTTCAAACAATCATTTGATTGTCTTTGAATACAATGAAAATATAATACAATTTATTGAAATTAATCAATAATTTGATTCATTTAGTGATTAAAGCACTTGAAGAAGAGTTTCCTAAAGTGAGCCGAACTCTGATTAATATGGCCTTAGAGTCCAGTGCTTTCAATCACGAAAGAGCGCACGTATTCTTGTCTGCAATGACACCACAAGACTCGTCCAAATACTTTCCATCAGATATTGAATCTGTAAAAATGTCGCCCCTTTTGGCCCGTTATTGTAGGGGCACTCAAACCAACTCATTGTTGGACACAATCATTGGAACTCCAATCAAAACTGCGAAAACAATTACCAAAAAGTAATAATTAATTTAAAATATTTTGATTTAATGTTTAAGATTTCGATCTTCAATAGAGTGACGAAGACTACAGGGACCAAAGGGACGTCGACCACAGAAGACGGCATTTTTGTCGATGAAAAGAAAAAACCCGTCGCAAAAGGACCCGATCCTCAGATCAGAAAAGGGACAAACATTTTAAATTTAATGTAAATTTTTATTACAATTATATTTTCAAACATTATTTCAAATATTCTTAAATCACAGAAAATCATACCTTCCCTGGAAAGGGTCGGACGCGAAGAATAGTTGTGGTCCTAATCCATCTAACAGAAAAGGTCCAGTAGTTCCTAACATGAAAAAAGAGACAAAGATTACAGCAAAAGGCCCTCAACAGAGCAACAGAAAGGGTCCCCTCGGAAGACTCATTAGACTCAAGCAGAAATGAAGACATCATTGAAGACAAACTATTTATTATAATTATGTCTTACCAATAGTGAACACAATCCCAGTGCAATACATTGTCCATACATTGCCCATACATACCATACCATAGGAATACCTGTGCTTTTTAACCATAAGTTATTGTCTTTTTGTTAGCAATTATTTGAACCCTTTTATTAAATTTGTTTTTTAAGTAATTGATAATTAGTTGCCATAAGAGTGAAGATGTGATTAGAGTTTAGGCCAAACTCTAGTATTCATGAGTAAAAGAGTCCGTCTTTAAGATAAGGCCATCCATTGATTGCAATATATTTAACATAAATTCAAATAACTTTTTAAACAAAAATATTTCAAAAATAACTCTTTTATTGACTTTTTTGACAAATTATAATAAAATTACATTAAATGAGAACAATTAGACCTCGTCTTCATTACAGAGCATATTAGGTATGCCTTCAGATATTGGGAATTGACGACCAGTTTCGGGACAAACGAGATGTCCATCCATTATCTCAATCTCGAGCAACGCGTGATGTATTCGCTTAAGAACTTCTTCGTTTGCACTCTTGTGGTCGTAATCGATGGGCAATTGGACCCCAAACTGCAAATGGATTAAATGACAGTCAATAGAATCAAATGGACAGTTGTGTTGAGCCATACCTCACTGGCCGTATTGCACAGTACAGTCCAATCCATTTTTGAGACAATCCTTTCAATGAACTCCTTATTGAACTCAACCCTCACTTCTTTGACTTCATTGGCCTTTAAATCAAATATCAATCGTTTGAATGAAAGCAACAAATGATAACAAATAAAATACTTACCACTATTTTAAGGGGGAATCCATTGGTAACCCCTTTGAGACACTTTGAAGTTAGCATATTATGTGTCAATAATTTCATTTTGAATTAATTGTCATTAAATGCCTATTAATACCAAACAGTGAGTTAGGACTTGTCTAACAGTCTCATCAAAGTCTATTCAAATACAATGGCGCTCTATATTACATAACTGTGCTCTCAGTGCTGGCACTGGATGTCAGTGCTAATGTTGCTCTCCAGAATGACCCTGGCAGATTCTGAGCTTACCATCAATTTTCGTCTACAAATGTCCAGTTATTATCTAATCAGTGGTAAAGACTAAACACATAAAGAGTTTATTTTATTTTTATATCAATTTTTGTGAATAAACAGCAAATCATTGAATCAATTACTTTGTTATACCTTAAGAATATTCTGCAAATTCTATATAATTCTTAATTGCATTCCTAATGCAATTCTAATTGAATTCTAATTAAGTTCTAAATATGTGTTATATTTATGCCTTTCAACTCATTTGTGTTAACTATAGTTAATCCAACCAATTGTTTACTGTCTATGAGTTCTTTGCCATCAATTATAATCCTTTTGATAGCCTTATTGTCAGCCAAACAGTTCTTTACTGTTTTTGAATACATTTTATCTTCTCTTCAACGACTTCCCAGTCAGTTGACACTCGACTGCTCTTCAATACATTCGCTATAAACACATACCCTGTCTTTCGTTGCTTTAACTGATTCCACACCAACTCATTGTAACTCAAAATACTTTATCATTAAAACTAATTGTGTTTAAATCAGTATCAACTCATCCCAACTCATCCCAACTCATCCCAACTCATTCCATCGTTACGCCACTCCTTCCGAATCTGGCGAAACAACTTTAAATGC
>JAQIXR010001443.1:0-12535 GCA_034700825.1 Quadroppia sp. Gr-Ori-00064
GAGAGAGAGAGAGAGAGAGAGAGAGAGAGAGAGAGAGAGATAGTATAAATATAACCTGGACATTTTGATCAAGGCCAATCAACAACAGAGCAAATTGCATTGTAGTGGAGGTGGTGTCATGCCCACCAAAAATGAACGTGTCCACCTCTTCTCGAATCATCTTGGTATTGATCTGATCCGGTCTCTCGATGTGATGCAACAGAAGTATATCGAGAAAATCCATATTTTTCTGACTATCGCTTTCATCGTCCAAACTATTCAACTGCTTCTTCAATGCTAATAACCTCTTATTGACGATCTAGGTCAATGTAAACATGAATGTTATGTGCTTGGTCACTCAAAAGATTTATTCATACAGCTTGAGTATATGACTGCAGACGGAATATCGAAATCACGTGCTTGATCATTTTACCCTTAATAAATTCACTGAATATCCCCTTATTTAGGAATGCAAACATATCTTCAAGTGATTCATAATAGACAGAGTGTTCTTGTTCAGTTTGTGTACTGCTTGAAATGCCCATGGCGCTTTCTGAATAGATTTTTTCAAATGTTAACAAATAATATAAAACTTAAGTTTACACAAATCTTTACCAAGAATCACGTCGTACGTGCACTTCATAATGACAGGTGCTAGATCATCTATAATTCCATCATGTTGGTCTACAAAATTGTTCAAGATCATCATCAAGATGTTACTTTTATTGTTCATTATCGGTACATAACGTTCTAAAATGCTTATACGAAACGCCGGATTCAATAGCTTTCGGTGTATTTTCCAAAGTTTTGGTTCTCTAAAACAATATAGAAATATGATTTATAATAGCCAGGGTGTAAGATGTAAATCAACCCTGAATGCAAACCTAATTAATAGACCATTAATGAAGAGCCTTGGTCCACTATAAAGCATACTTTTCTTCACATTCTCGCGATTACTCAAAAGTGGCTAACATTGAGATTTGAAATATTATTCTATATATTAGCGTACATTTAATAGAATTTGTACTTGCACAGTTTCAGCTTTGGTTAAGTATACGAAACGATAGTTTGGTGGCATCCACAGGACATATACACCCTGGTCAAATAGCGTTGACATTGCGTTCACCACTTCATAGCCAGCTATAAGTGAATATTATATTATTCCTATCATTAAATGACTTCACTTACAGTTTGGACTTTTTACCAAATTAAACATTTGCTTCCAATAGACATTACCCCCTAAGAAGCCGTAAATCATACTTGGTTTCTGACCAGGCAACTTCTTGAAGTCCCAGAACATTATCTTATTAAAAATGTACACAAATATTATAAATGTAACAACAATTATATACAACAAAAAATATAAGAAAACAATCTCTGTTAACATAATTGTAAGACTTTTTTATTAACACTTTTTTTTTGCTAACAATTGAAGAACTTATTGAAAATCAATACAAAATTATTTTTATTGAATAGCTAGTGGTGTTGAATGGATCAGGTTCAATGAACCATGTTCATATTTTAATAATGAAAAAACAAAGAAAAATACTCGGAATTGACATTAACTTCCTTTCGATTGAATTTAAATTCATTGTTATTTTATGTGCAAAACAAAGTGTTTGAGATTTTTGTGTTTTTCAGTCAATACCGGATAAACAAACACTAGTTATAAAAAAAATTCATTTTTACCCTTAAATTCAAGGGTTTTGTTTACAAAGTTATAAATTGTAAAAACTTTATGTATTTTTTCGAATAAAATTTAAAAATTCATAAAATATTTATGAAATGTATGTAAAAAATAATGATTTTGTTTATTGACATATAATTCGGTCATTACATCAAATACACAGTAAATCATTCGGAAGCGCGTGTGTAATCAGGGTAACATTATGAGCACCAATACAATACATTTCCTCATTAAACGCCTTATAATTAAGGGCTATAAAAGAATTTTTTTAATTATTGGTCCACTTTTGATCTTGGTAATTATAATAATTCACCAAGCTCACATTCATGATGACCACAATCAGCAACAGTTCGGTCACTATCGGTAATAGCGATGGAAAACGTATGCGAATATTAGTGTTTCCGTACGACTCGTCCGACCATATCCGGGCGTTCATCAACATAGCCGATGCCCTGCAAAAGCGCGGGCACTCTATCATGTTCGTGACGAACAGTCACCGGGAAAGTGAGCTTGCTAAGTATGAGTTCGAACAGTTCTTTCTCGACCACGAGACCGAGGCTGCGAAACGAGAGGTGCGACACATGGATGCGGAGATGTATGATGTGTTGGGCTATGAGTTCGACACGACATCCATTGTCACGATCTTCTCGTCGATCGTCAAGTGGTTCGAAGTGTCTTTCAAGTCATCGAAAATGGTCCAGGACCTATTTGTCGAGGACGACAAACTGGCCAAGGTGCTGCAACACAACGAACCGGACCTTATAATAATGGACGGGTTTTTGGCCTACAATGGCCTGACATCGGTCTTGGCTTCGAATAAGCCCTGGGCACTGATGTGGACACAAAACCCACTGGCGCTGTACGACGATGACACATATGTCCCACCACCTTTTACAGGCATATATGACAAACACAATTCATTATTAAAAATAGAATTACTTTTTATTTTTATTAATTACTTTACGTTATTTCTGAACATTCATAAATTACGTTAACTTTCACTTTTCATAGGTTTTTCAATTGACGCTCAAAATTGGTTATTGAATATGGCCAGGGCCAATTGGAATTTCGTCAAGGCATCAGTACGTCAATTTGTGCAAGCACGTCTACTATGGAAGACAGGCATCTGGGACTACAGCCATAAGCACGTGATCCCAAAGTCACCCTATCTTAACATATATCAATACCCGGAAGAGTTGGACTACAAGGAGAGTGTGATGTTGATGAAGGAACAGCCGCCGATGTATGCCCTTGATACATTCTCGGTGGACGACAAGAACGTGGAATTACCTGAAACTTTGATCACATTTATGAAATCCGAGCAGAAATTAATCTATGTATCGATTGGTAGTATTTGTTCAAACGATACGAAATTCATGCGTAAATTGACTGCAATTTTGGCCAAAACGAGCCATAAGTATATCATAGCCGAAGGCTATGCGCATAAGAAGCTAATGCTCGCAGAGAACATGTGGGCCGACAGACAACTGCCACAGGCGAAGGTGTTGCCCAAAGTGGACTTGGTCATCACACATGGAGGCAACGACATCGTGACCGAGGCGTTCATGTATGGCGTGCCTATGATTATCATACCCTTCTATATGGATCAGTTGGATAACGCACAGCGCGTTCAGGACAAACACTACGGCATACGACTGGCCAGGAATTATGCCGAGAGTGAACTCTTGGACGCAATGGATCTGCTGTTGAATAATGAGACCCTTAAACGTGATCTGAAGTCAATATCGAAGGGGCTGTTGGCGAATAATAAGCTTGAGAGTGCATTGGACCTAGTTGAGAATATGCACCAAGGTTAATATTAATTATATTCTATTATTTCTTTTGTTAAATTCGTATTCAAACGAAAATAAATTAATATAACATTAAAAATGAAAAAATTGTTTTTTTACTTAATTTTATTTCTTTAATTTTGATAATGTTTTGCATTGTTTAAATAATTATGCTATAATTTCTCTCTCTCTCTCTCTCTCTATTGTTAAACCGGATGCTTATTGTTCGTTCTAGGTACAAACGCACCTTATGTTTTGGTGGTTCAATAAGTGCTTATAAACACTATGCCATTGTTTAAGTGAAACATTGAAACAATGAATAATTTTTAAATAAAAAACATATTTTCGATAAATAAATACGAAATCAAATCCATAAACAAGAATAAATTCAATGCTTTCTATAAAAAGTCATTCATTAATGCAAAGCTAATTCTCTATTAAAGACTCAAATCTTCTTTATAAAAATTTTTATTAAAAAAAGCAATGTTTAAATCAATGTTATTTCTAGTGTCTATATTTTCTTTATATGAGCTGTCTCATTGCGCTAAGATCACCAAGTTTAAGGTAATGGTCAACTATCCTCATATGGATGTCAACTGTGCCTACACTTTGGCCAAAAAAGACAAGTTTATTCGTCTGGTTATTAAGAAGGATAACAAACAGTTTTATTCATTCGATGCGAAGACCAAAAACAGTTGAGTTATTGTGATATCAATTGTTATGAAAATAAAAACTCATTATTAATTGCAAACAAATTTCAGATCCAAAATTCAATGCTATTAAAGGCATTGCACAGATTGCAAAGAATGGCCCTGGCAAGTTTTCCATTATGTTCTATGAGAATCCTTCATCAATGGGAACGTACGAGTGCTTTGTGTACGTTAATAAGGGTAAAGCAGTGTCGAAGAAGATCAAGATATCCGTCACATGTAAGTATAATTTCAAAATATCTTAACATTTACTGCTTATATCCCGGAGTGTAAAACATTACGCAAAACCATAGGCACTGATACAGTATTACAATTCAAACGAACTGTCTCTCACTCTATAGCTAAATGCGTGGCACAAAACGGTAACAACAAACGTGAATTGCCTGAGACGAGCACCGGTAACATTCCCAGAGGGGCACAAGTCATATGTCTTACGAAAGATAGGACACCAATGTATGCTTGCACATTTGCAGCACCTGGTCAAGCGAGTATGATAATTGAATCTTGAATATTTATTAAGAATTATTGTAAGATTTATTTTTCAATTTATAGCCGCAATGACAATTGGCTACACCGACAACAAGACGGACTGTGCCCTACCATACCAAGGCAAAGTGTATACCTCAAAGAACTTTCAGGTTTTGATGGCCAGAAGTCCTGTGTTTGTGCCACATACCGACGCTCCGAGCACAGATAGGAGTAAAGATGGTATTGCCTATTGCACAACAGCCCCCAATGGCTGCGCCGTCGGTGAGATCCTATTTGGGGTGTTTGTGTATGCATACAATGGGGCGCATTTGCAGATGGGTAATGGTACCTGCACAAATCATTTTCAGTATACATGTCCTAGTAGTTAATAAAGTCGATATACGAAAACATAGTATGAAATGCAAACCATTGTTATTATGAATAATGTTTACGAAATAAAACAATATTTTATTAAAACAATTCGTATCTAAATTTTTATCAATTTTTTGATTTCTTTAGAATTTAATATAAATTTAATTTAGTTTTTATTGTTTTGAAACACTTTTTTATTATCAATGGATTTTAATTACACTTTTTATTACCATTTATTACACTTTAAACACAATAAGAGTTTTTTCTTATTTTCAATGACATTAAACAGTATTGTTTTGTGCACTAAAAAACAGTGTTAAGTATAATGGCATCCAATCAGTACAACAGACTGTCTTTCAGTGACCGCTTTTGTGATGATTTGTGTAAAGATATCATCGAATGGCTGCCAATTAAAGACAAATTCAAACTGATGTCAGTTTCGCATCAATTCCAGAGATGTCTCAAACAAGTCATACGAAGTGAAACTGTTCTCATGATTGACGACGATTGCGATGACATCAGAAATTGCAAGAATTTATTCAACATAACATTTATTGACTATAAATACAACAAATATTCTGCAATCAAATCAATGGCAAACGCATTGAAAACAATGGCAAACATTCGTGAAATACGTTTCGATAGATATCTACTGATTGTTAACAGTAATCATACGTTGAAAACAATTATAGATAATTGCAATCATTTGAGAGAAATTCATTTCAAATTCAGTGACTGCAGTGAAGACGTGTTGAGAGATTTTGGCCAAAAGTTTGGCCACAGTTTACACGCGATTGACTTTGAGTTCGGCAGAGATTGGACGCCATTATTGATTTGGTGTAAGAATTTGCGCTCAATTACTGGCATAACATTCAATTGTTTCAGTGATTTGGATGCGATTCTGTCACAGAATCCATGTCTACAACATTTGGACATTTATTTCGCTGATAATGTCGTTAACGATTGTCTTCAATGGCTGTCAAATTTGCCACAAATACAGTCACTATCCCTCGCATACAATGAGTTTGCATTCAATGAGGACCCAAAAGATAGGTTTAAATGCTTTAAATCTGGATTTCAATCATTGGCTAAAATGTGTCCAAAAATAAAGTCTTTCAAAATTGACTTTCGATTCATTTCGGACAGTATTTTCAGTGTCAATGAATTCATGAAATTGTTTGAAAACTTTTCAAATTTACGTCATCTGAATGTGGAGTTTTGGTGCGATTCGCCGACACATGTGTTGGACATACAGTGCCTCCAGAAGTGTCAACATTTGACTCATTTGCAACTCTTATACAACAACATAACCGACCAAACCTTCGACGGCATCGAAACCTCTGCACCTAATATAAAATGTCTGATAATTGAGACAAACGCCGACATCACCGACAAGACACTGATCTCGTTATCACAGCTCAAGAAATTACAGACATTGAAAATAATGACAGAATCTATGAAACCGTTTGATATGATAACAGATTTTGGGTTCGTTTCACTCATTGAGAATTGCATTGATTTGAAGACTATTACAATTGACAACGAAATCAACATAACATACAAAACATATGAAGCAATGAATGAGAAATCATTCAAATATCAAAAAATTAATTTTAATTATAATTTACAAAACATTTCACTCAATATATTTGAGGGTAAAAATGTTTGTCCAAATTGTCCCAAAAGTAGTTAAGGAGTGAAATATAAAATTATGAAAACAATTGTAACCAATCAGAGCATAGCATTCTCTCTCTCTCTCGCTCTCTCTCTCTCTCTCTCTCTCTCTCTCTCTCTCTCTCTCTCTCTCTCTCTACAAAATTACCCTTTTATGTGATAAATAATTTTCAACAAAATTGTTGTTCCAAATAATAATGATTTCCTCTTTGGAAACAAATATCATTAAATATACAGTGTTTTGGTTAAAAAAATCATATAAAAAAATGTTCAGTGACATTTTATAGAGTTAAACATTGTATAAATTTTTATAACATTTAAAAAAAAATTATTTCTCAAAAATGGATTCATTGAAATTATTTATAGAGAAAGCGGTGAGTGATTTGAGAGTGATTTGAAACTTACTGTAGATTTAAATAAATTAATATTTAGTAAATTCTTTTTTAAGACCGAAACACATGCGAACAATTCAACAGTAAATTATCCAAGATCATTTGATACATTCACAATAGCATTCAGAGTTTGCACACTATTATGGCTAATATTCATCACTTTTGTCACTTATTTAGACATCAGACACAAAATCGATGGCAAAATAATACAGTGTTTCTCAATAGTAACTAATTATAGAACATTGTATAACAAGGTAACGACTCCCAGTGCTAGCAAAGAGTATGATTTCCTCCATGGCTTCCGTGTCATTGCAACAGTGCTAACCCTTTATCTCCATCACACCACCAATTTCACCGTGCTCAAAGACCCCGATCAAATGGGCCGATATTATAGATATTTACAGTTAGGCGCCGGATCTGATGGCATGTTCATCATCAGTGGTATATTCTTCGCCATGACATACATCGGTTATTCCCGACGCGTCAAAAGTGATAAATTCAAATCGTGGCTTAAATTCTATTTTCTTAAAATATGGAAGACATTCACCTTGATCAACTTAAATAGCTTTCTCACCTTGTACTTTTTTAGAAATTCTCGAACATTCAAACAAATGAACATTAACTATCCTGATGCTTCATCAGTTAAAACATGGTTATTCAATATATTTCTTATGCAACGATATCTGCCTAATAGAGAAAAGGTAAGTTTTCAGTAATTTTTTGATGTGTTATTGAAAATTTATTTACAGTTCGCAACATTCGTTTGGTTTCAACCAATGTTAATACATTTGACTTTAGTCAGTGTTATATACATTAAAATACTTCAAAAGTAAAACAAAAAATTAAAATTATTATTAATATATATTTTATTCATTAAATATTTCACCCAGGAACCACAAAGTTGGCCTTGTTACACTAATATTGGCGCACATTATTTCATATTTATTTTCAATTGTATATCAATTACAAGAAATTTCAGACAAAGATTTCAACAGAAATTTTGTGGAGTTTTATTTGTAATATAAAAATGCTTTCAAAATGTTTTCATTTATTATACAATTTTATCGCTAACTTTTAATCCAGATCATCTCTGAATTATTTCACCAAGTACGTCGATTCGCTGTTTTTTCGATTACCCTTTTATATGACTGGCGTATACTTTGGTTATGTCATACAAAACAAAAAGAAATTTTTGAAGAAATTCGACAAAATAGTCATAAATTGGGGAAAGGTTTTGATGATTGGGAGTAACATCATTGCAACAACACTAGGACTCGGAATCTATTACTTTGATATCATAACAAATATCAATGCCATTAAACTTACGTTATTCAGATTCATCAATGTCATTTTTACATGTTTATCATTGATAATTTGTATAGCTGTGAATAAAAAGACCACCTTGGCCATGCTATATAAACAGCACAAGATGATGCCACTCCTGAAACTACTCAGCTTTTTATGTCAGTTAATCAATATTTATCATTATTTTGCGTTATTTATTCTTTACGATCAAATGTTTTATAAGAATTTACTCTTCAATATAACCAGTTCATTAAGTTACCATGTTATTTTTGCTGGTCTTTTGACCATGATATGTACAGTCATTGCATTTACTGTTTTTTTGCCAATGATTTCAATTGAAAAATATTTGTTTTAAAAAATTATTTTAATCAATATTTTCGAGAAAATATTAAATTGAAAATTATTTCCAAAAAAATACATAAAATTTACAAATGATTTCCTATTTTTCAAATGTTTTTGTATTTATTATGAATTTCAATTTGAGTTCACATTTCGGTCGTTGTAATAGAAAATAATTTTATTTAAAAAAAATTAATTTTAAAAATCATTTGCTTTTATATTTCAATACATAATTGAATAAAACTTTTTATTCAAAACATAAAACATTTATTATTTTTACAATGAATTCATGGATTGAAACTTCAGTGATAATAGATTTTACGAAACCAGAGCATGAATATTACCTTGAACATGTGATCGATGGTAATGCAGTTTTTCCAGCCGCCGGTTACCTATGGCTCGTATGGCAATTGTTTGCTAAACACATGCAAACACCGGTCGATGAGTTGAGGGTCATATTTGAAAACATCAAGTTTATTAGGACCACAATCGTTGAAAAGGGGGATGTTATGCCCTTCAAAATGATACTGAACACCAAGGATGGCGAGTTTGATATGTATCAGGGTGAAAAGATAAAGGTGACAGGTTATATCAGGATGGCTGTTGAAGGTGAAGAATTTCTGTCATTTCAACATAACTTGACGTCAAATATGTTTGCAAATAACCCTGCAATGAATTTCATCACCGCTGAACAGGTGTATAACACTCTCCAACTCAAAGGGTGTAATTTGGGAAATAAATTTCATTCGATATTAAATATAAATAATGATAAAAATTACGCTAAAGTCAAATGTCATGAAAAGAATTGGGTTTTGTTTTGCGATTCAATGTTTCAATTCTATGTGTTTTGTGTACCGAATAATGAGCTCATATTTCCCACAACCGTTCGTCGACTGCATTGCAATCCGACACTAATGGCGATGAACAAAGACTCGGACACTTCTGAGCTGTTCTTGGATTATTCAGAAGGTAATTGTGTAACTTTGGGTATGGAGTTGTATGGACTGAGTGTTACAAAAGCATCAAGGCGATCGAATAAATGATAATACATATCATGCTGTATGTCAAACTGTATGCAATGATCAATAAAACATTAAATAATTTTTATGAAATAAGTTATTTTTGAATTAATGTCACATTTTTATGCGATTTATAATAAAAACTCAAATAATAATAAAATCTTTATTTTTGAAAACAATTTATATTTTTATTTCCGGTATATCTTAAACTCGATCTAATTTTGTGATTATGAATAGGTTTTTAATTTTTGTTAAAATTTGTGAAAAATTACAGAATATTTATAAGAATACACTAAATTATTTGTGCATGTATATTTTAAAAATATGATCACAAATTGAGAGCAAACATAAAATTAATTTTAATATTTGCTATAAAATACAATTAGTGATAAAAACTACAATTTATTTAATGTTTTTCATATCAAAGATTAGTAATAAAGTTGTTATAATAAAACCTATCACTGAATAGCATTCATAACAACAACTTTTAGATGCCTTTATACTACGGGCGCAGATTTTATCTCAACAGACATTATCTTAAAGACAATGTTTGATCGAATTCTCTTTATTAAAAAAGAAGGTAATAATGATCTATCTTTAAGAAAACCTACCTTGGTTATTCCATATGAAGAGCGATAAGAAATGAGATATGAATTTTAAAATAAGTAATGTTTTGGTCACAATTGGTTACACAATTCCACACACATTACAACGAATATAATTTTATTTAAATTTTATTCTTAAATAATATGCAATGTTTTGCAGTAATAGTATTATTATTTGTACTAGGTGGTGGCATTTACTTTATATTCTTCTATAATAATCAATCGTAAGTTCTTTGAAATATTTTTTATGTGTGTCTCTCTGTCTGTCTTTCCACCTGACACTGAATTACATGAACATGTACCTTAAAATACCCCCTAATATACAATAAACAAATACCCCCTTTCGCTATTTCATACTTTGTTTATGCATTTTATATATGTTTTAAACCAATTCGTTATTTTCATTACACGTCAATCAATACAATGTCTTTCAATAGCAATGATTTTGATTAAAAAACAATCAAAAAAATGTTTTTTTAGATCTGAAGATAAGCCAGAAGTAAACCCATCCGACAAATGCATAGACGAGTCGAGCAGACAAGCGGCCTATTGTGAGCTGGGTCTCAAAGCGATCAGCATCACTAAACTGCCCAAGGAATACAGAATCAGATACAAGAACATTATGAGTATGAAGAAGATTACCACTCAGTCGAGATTGACAGCCGATGAGTGTAGACAACACTGCACTATATATACTTGCTCACATGAGCATGCTCGGAATGTATGCCATTATTTAAGAGAGGTCATCTCGTTTGACATTTATCAAGAATTTTAAAGAATATTCTATTTATGAATAGACTGAATGCAGTGATGATATGGCGGCGACTCTGCGAAAAAACTGGAATTCCTATCGAGTGATGATTAACGACGAGTGCGATAAAGAATATCAATGTCCAATCAATAGCTCATATCAAGCAAACTTTGGATGTTTTGTCACATTTACAGCGATTTTACTTTTATTGCATAATATAAATGTCATAAAAACTAAAGCGATTTAGAAATCGTTGTCACTTTATATACAGTTTATTATATATCTTATTTAATATTTTATAACTACATTGACCTTGTTCATATTTTAATGCCATAAAATAACTGAAGTTTTCTTATGGTTGTTTTTAACGTATTGTAAGCAAAACGTGTAATAAACCAAAGGATTGGTATATATTTAGTGCATATTATATAAAAGTATAAATGATTACAATTTTTAAAATAAATACAAGAATTATATTTACTTTAAATTGCATTTTAATATAAATTATATTTTATTTTTAGTTATAATTTTTTTTTATTAAAAAAAAGTATTTTAAATATAGTGTCAAAATATATTACAATTAGAGGACATGTATTAATAAAAGTTTAGTGAAGAAAATGTTCACTAATTTTGTATAAAAAAAATAATATTTTTTTAATCACAAATACAACAATAAAATATTAATTTTAAAAATGATTAATATTTTACAAAATAACGAATTCATTATTGGTTTGAATTTGAATTTGAAAATTCGTTAACAATGAATACAATTGATTATAACGTTATAACAATTGAATGAAAGAATTTCAGTTGAATTTCAGACGACATTCAAAATCAGAATCAAAATTATTTTTCAGTTATCAAAACCTTAATCAAAATTAGATCTCAAATCTCTGCCATGAATTCCAAGACCGCTAAGAAGCAGCAGAACCTCCTGAAGATGGCCGATAGGCTCAAGAAGAAGACGGATGTGCTGAAGAAGAGCAACAAAGTGTTGACAAAAGTCAACACAGAGTTGAGTCACGAGAATCAAGAGCTCAAACAACAGCTCCAAATGATTCGCGACCTCTGTTTGGGTCAGAGCTTCAAACCAGAGATGGCCAAAGAGGTGGAAAGTGGCCCAACCGATGCGGAAAGGGATGAGATTTATGAGTATCCGGACTCGGATTGACTCCACTTCAAGAGTCATCTCTTCATTAGTTTTTAGTTTTCATTTTCAAAATTGTATTCATTTTTCTTAGATTTTATTTCAAATAAAAAATACTTTCATTTATGAAACACTTTTGTTATTATTTGAGAATGAGAATCAGAGGAATGGTATGTCTATAGAGACCGTGGATGTGATCCGATTGATAGTCCAATAATTCAATGGTATATTCAGTGAAAAACTATTACAAGTATTTTGTATTGAATTAAATGAAATTCTAATCACAAAATAGTGTTA
>JAQIXR010001444.1:0-12520 GCA_034700825.1 Quadroppia sp. Gr-Ori-00064
GAGAGAGCCTCAGAGCACAAGAATTATATGAATTCTTGTTTATTATTGGATTAGTTGTATGGGAAAGCAGTTGTGTTGCACCGGTATATAACAGTATGTGCTATAGTATAGTAATAGAGATATTGTTTTGCAACACGCAATGCACAAAAAATAGAGTGAGGGATGGATAGGGAGAGAGAGCACAGGCAGATCGAAGGCGAGATGAAGAGCAAAACAACTATATCATGGTTGGCGTAAGAGATCAATAACCCTTTACGACATGCTGGCCAGTGATGGCCTAACGTTGTCACTGTGTGTTTTTCTCTCTCTCCAGCATTAAGCCCCCTATGTGTTTGTGTGTTAAGGGTTTGAGGGGGAAAGGAGTGCGAGCACAGGCAGTGGCAGACAGTCATGTTTTTGCCAACTGCCATAATTATAAGGGTATCAATTCTGGTGCTGTTTTTCTATACATATATTTGTTGTGAAAAATATTCTTTCCGTTCGTTTTCAATGTTTCGTTCAATTTTTAATTCATTTTTTCGTTTTTATTTCACAGAATTTTTTTCCATGATTTTTATTCTCGTCTTTAAACACGAAAAACATATTTTGGTTTTTATTTATTTTTTATATTTATGACGAATGTATGTAAATATAGTATAGAGCGCCTGAAGAGTCTTTCCCTCACAATATTGATTTTTGCTCTTCTTTTTTTTTGCCATTCCCTCAACTTTGATGACCAGTCAATAGTGATCAAACACCAGGCGCTTCAAAGGGTTGTGACTAACAGTATTTGTTTATGTTTTTCACTTTCATTCACGGTTTCAGTCATTCATTTCAAATGTTTTTTACATTAAAATAAAATTCAAAACAAATTTTTAAAAAAATATTTCAACAAAAAACTTCTCATTAATCAATAATCGGATGAATTGAATAAATATAATAAAAATAATGAAAATATTTATTATTTATTACCAATAATACAAAAAAAAAATCAATTTCTGTGCAGAAAATACATGAAAAGAGTGGAAGATATAAATACATGACATTTCTATTGAATTCCACCCACGCTCAGTGTGACCTTGCTCAATGCATGATAACAAGCAATGTAAATTAAGTTCAAATTTTTTCACGAAAATAAAACAACATTAAATGAAACATAAGTTCTCTTTGAATAACATTTCGTTCAATTAATATATGATATTTTGAGACAGAAAGAGAAAGGTTTTCACTAACACATTGAGCACAGGGAACATATTCTGGTGCTATACAGCAGAGCCCACCACTCAATCATAATCTAAAGGCTCTCTCACTCTCTGTGCTCTATATTTATATTCAGGGCCTAAAAAAGCGATTCGCTTCTCATTGATAACAATCCTCTCCATTGATGTCCATCAATATTGTTAGTCTAAATACAATCCGTTCATTGATTTGATTTCTGTCTCTCTCTTTATTTTCATATCACTAGTGAAGGGCTGTTTTGAAAGGCCTAACAATAGGCAAAGTGTTGGCATATTTTTTATGCCCCTTTCACTCACTCGCCCATAGAGAAAGAGGGGGTACAGCCAGGTCATCATCAGAGGGCAATCTCTCCCTCTAAATGCTATTCAAATACTTTTTAGTAAATAATAACATGAATGAAAAATAGTTATTTAAACACTGAAGTGATATTCTATACGATTCCATACACCCTGAACATAATCGGTGCGCTAACCTTGCGCTAAAAATATTTCATAACATGCCAGCCCTTTATCACTGGAGTTTTTATGTGTGTTTTCCTGTATCGAAAAGAAATCAAATCATGCAAAAAATGTATTGAATTTATCACTCCTTTCTCTCTCGCTCTCTCTCTCTCTCTCTCTCTCTCTCTCTCTCTCTCTCTCTCTCTCTCTCTCTCTCTCTCTTCAATACTTAATAAAGTGAGACATTGTTTATAAGAATGACAATAAAGAATAACCATAAATAAGATGAGAGACAAACAGTATATTTATATATGTTTTAACTTAAAGTGATTTCTCCTGAGCTTAACGTCAGAGCGATATTAATCATTGATATTTGCCATACATTTTCACTATTGGAGTATTGGTTGGTCTCCGAGGAGACCATATATGCGGCCCAACACGAAATAACGCCATTAAAAAGATTATCGATAGAAACAGGAGAGAGAGAGAGAGAGAGAGAGAGAGAGAGAGAGAGAGAGAGAGAGAGAGAGCACTGTATGGAAAAATGAAGATCAAAAGAAATGTTGTAAATAACGAGTGAATATCTATTGGTCAAAAATGTTTGGTCCACTCTATCCTCACTCTCACTGTTTGTGTGCACTTGTATTGAACGGGTTCTCCAAAAAGGCCATTATTTTTCGCCTCACTTTCTATGACTCACTCTTTTATGTATATAAGTAGTGAGGAAACGGTTACAGTGGAAGTGGACAGGCATATTAGGGCTTCGAAAAAAACCTCATCAAACACTAAAACCAATGCATTACTACTGATATGACCGACACATTCGATGCATGAATAATATACACATTTATAGCCCGTTTGTGTTTCACATAATTTCCAATCAGTTTATAGTATTGTCCCAAAAATAGTCCACAAAAACTTTTCACACATTTATCACAAAATATTTCATTATATGATATTTCTCTCACATAAAGCTTAGGCTTATTTTCGTTTACAGAATATTTTATTCTGTATTTAAAGAAAATCACAAACAGTTTATATGAATAAAAAAAACTCTAAAAACAAATTCAAAGACAATCATCTGATTAGAGATTGAAGTCATTTAAAGAAAAAAGTTTAAAATTATGGCAAAAATGATATATAAAAACAAAACTTCAATTTAGTCGACATTTATACAAAATTTTCTCAAATATTTCAAATGTTTACTGAAATTCAATGCATAAAAATTACTTGAAAACAGATTTTAATTCAATTGTATTTAATTGTCTTTTTTCTTAAGCGAATAATTTCTCTAAAGTCTGTTGTGTATAATTTTTGACCATAACATCGAAGGAATTTCGGATGATTCCGATGTGTTCAGAAATATTTATGCTCACATTCTGTCGACGGAACGGCTCTTCGATATGTACCATGCTTGGGCACCTTGTACCTTGTGTAAATGGTTTGGGATTCCGGTATGGTGTAAGACATTCGGCAATTGAGACGAGACGTCCCAATCGGATAGAGATAACGTCCCTCTCGTATGCAAAGCCATTGTAATATTTGAAGAACTCTAAGAAAGTCTCTGAAAGACTCCAATCGTTCGCTGAAACACTGGTCTTGTGTTTCTGAATCAGTTCATCCAAATTCGGCAACTCTGTCAACGCCGTGATGTCTGCGTCGATGTCAAACATATCCGGATCCGTCACTTGAAGACATGGCAGAATCTGTGGTTTACAGATTTGCATAAAGAAGATGACCATAATTTCGAGGCCATATGAGTTGAGTTTGCCTTTGACGGGGTCGAGGACTTTGTATTCCTTCGCCCAACGCTTTGCCGCCAAAACAATGGGCGCTACTCTCCAGTCAACTGATCCACAGAGAGAAAGACAATTGTATTTTAGACAATAAGACACGAAAGTTATCATTGGATTCAATATTAACTCACGATTTGAATAGCAATACAAAAGACGTGTATTTCTGACTCCGTCGATGGCATTGATGCTAATGTCGACCTCAATTTCGGGTATTTGTTGAGTGTTTGCAACGTTTTGTCCTTCGGTTGGAACAAAATGTTTAAATTTGAAGATGGGAACTCTTGCGGTGGGGATCAAGTTTTCTCCAGTCATCTGATATGGTCTGAATCTCAATATACTTTGGATTTTCTTCAATACAATAAACTTCTTCTTCCTCTCGAAGTCATAGCCGTAGAAGTCTTCCAAAGCGAAACACATGTCGAGATCAGAGCCTTTGTCGGCGAAGCCGTTGATCGTCGAACCCGTGATGAAGAGACCGACAAATTCGCGACCCTTTAAAGGTCTCGTGAAAGGGGCAAAAATGTCAGACAATTCGGCTTTGATTTGCAACTTCTTGTCGAACAATGTCTGATCTTGGACATTTCTGTCATAATAGTTCCATATTAGCCTCGACTCGGCATCCATTTGATTGATCGGTTCCTCAGTGATGGTAACTCTAAATAAATGATTGCTATTCAAATTTGAGGCCATTTTTTGGACAATGATTTTTGAATAGCAATTGAAAAACAGTTATAAAACAAATGAATTTTATTTTTTGAATTTCATTAGAGATTGTGAACAACAATACAGTTATTGATTGCAAGCATTCGTTATATGAAATGATTGACTGATATATTATATATTTAATAAAACTCTAAAAACAAATTCAAAGACAATCATCTGATTAGAGATTGAAGTCATTTGAAGAAAAAAGTTTAAAATTATGGCAAAAATGATATATAAAAACAAAATTTCAATTTAGTCGACATTTATACAAAATTGTCTCAAATATGTCAAATGTTTACTGAAATTCAATGCATAAAAATTACTTGAAAACAGATTTTAATTCAATTGTATTTAATTGTCTTTTTTTCTTAAGAGAATAACTCTGAAGTCTTTTGTGGATATTGAGTGACCATCGCTCTAAAGCAACCCCTGATGAACGCAAAGTGTTTATCAATATTTTTGCTCACATTCAGCCGAACGAACGGATCCTCAATGCGGACCACATTTCTAAAATTAGTGGGATTTCGGTACAGAAGATAATCGGCTATTGGGACGACATCTCCCACTCGAATAGAGATAACGTCCCTCTCGTATGCAAAGACATTGTAATATCTGAAGAACTCTAAGAAAGTCTGTGAAAGACTCCAATTGTTCGGTGAATCACTGGTCTTGTGTTTCTGAATCAGTTCATCCAAATTCGACAACTCTGTCAACGTCTTGATGTCTGCGTCGATGTCAAACATATCCGGATCCGTCACTTGAAGACATGGCAGAATCGGTGGATCACAGGTTTGCATAAAGAAGATGACCATAATTTCGAGGCCATATGAGTTGAGTTTGCCATAGCGCGGTTCGATGACATTGCTTTCCTTCGCCCAACGCTTTGCCGCCAAAACAATGGGCGCTACTCTCCAGTCAACTGATCCACAGAGAGAAAGACAATTGGATTTTAGACAATAAGACACGAAAGTTATCATTGAATTCAATATTAACTCACGATTTGAATAGCAATACAAAAGCCGTGTATTTCTGACGGCGTTAATGCCATTGACGTTAATCTCGATCGGAATGTTAGGTATTTGTCCTTCGGTTGAAACAATGTATTCATATAAATAGATGGGAACCGCTGCTCTGGGGCGCATGTCTGGCGCTTCATTAGTCATGGGATGTCGTTTGAATCTCAATATACTTTGGATTTTGTTCAATACCATTAACCTCTTCTTCTTCTCGAAGGCATAGCTGTAGAAGTCTTCCAAAGCGAAACACATGTCGAGATCAGAGCTTTTGTCGGCGAAGCCGTTGATCGTCGAACCCGTGATGAAGAGACCGACAAATTCGCGACACTTTTCAGGTCTCGTGAAAGGGGCAAAAATGTCAGACAATTCGGCTTTGATTTCCAACTTCTTGTCGAACAATGTCTGATTTTGGACATTTCTGTCATAATAGTTCCATATTAGCCTCGATAAGTGATCCATTCCATTGACCTGTTCCTCAGTGATGGTAACTCTAAAGATATCATCGCTTTTCAAATTTGAGGCCATTTTTTGGACAATGATTTTTGAATAGCAATTGAAAAACAGTTATAAAACAAATGAATTTTATTTTTTGAATTTCATTAGAGATTGTGAACAACAATACAGTTATTGATTGCAAGCATTCGTTATATGAAATGATTGACTGATATATTAGTTATTCTTCAATGAATTTCATTAACGAAAAATTACATATAATTTATAAAATTTAAAATTTAATTAAAGCCAACATTTTAGCCGATAATCAATTGATTTCTTTTTTGACCAATGATTTGATGATATCCTCTAACAGTGGAACGTCATGTCAATGGTCAACAATGTAGTTGAGATCCCGGAAACTGATCCCTAATATGTCAAACATTGCTATTAATATTCTTATGTAAAAAAGTGTTCCCAAAAAATGACAATTATTTTCTCAATTCTGTTGTAATGAATATTCATTACAAGCATAACTGCCTTCAAAGCTAACTATAATGTAATACAGTTTTCAAACAAAACATTGCATTCATTATTGAGTGGAAAAAATATCTCTTTTTTTAAATATAGTTTTTATGTTTGAAAGAAAGGCTCAGAAAATTGGTTAAATAACTGGGTCTTTGTGTTGAGAACAGTGAAAGAATTCTCAGAATCACTCATGACTTCCGTAAGAAGTTTTAAGCCATTGAATAAATTGTATTCAGATCTGAGACAATGTGTGAGTAGAGCACAGCTGAAAATATCCGTCCATTCATTTGTGTAACGATATTATACACTGTGTGTATGGCTGTAGTTGAATAGGAAAGGTAGTGGTGGTCAGTATGTGTGTAACAGTGGACCATATAATGGACATCTGGTGGACATGTAATTTGGCCCGGAGCCAAAAGGAGAGCACAACAAATAGAGTCAGAAAAAAAAGAGTTTTTACCCAAAAAGTTTGGTCAACACTAACATAAAGTGTGTATAAATTCAAAGAAGGGATACTTTTTTGGTGAATATTGTTTGCAATGGCCTTCGGATTTGCACACCATTTGAGCTCAAACTTAGTTTACAATACATTTTAGAAGAAAAAAAAATCTTTTTTTTCCTTCAATTCATTCACTTTTCAAATATTTATTGAAAATTACTTTTTCTCCACAAAAGCAAATCTCTATTTTTTTCTCTCTCTTTATCGTTGAACTTGAACTTGAATTTTGAAATTTCAAAGACTTTATGAATGAAATATTCGTTGAATTTTGTGAATGATATCATTTTTATGCTATCATTCATTGAATTCATTACAGAATTGTATTTTTTGCTCGCATTTGAAAAACACAATGAATTTACAAATCGATTGAACATTATGTTGAAAATGTCGACACCTTTTGACATCCCACGGGTCAGGCACTTGACCTCATTTTATTTCATTCGGTGACCTCAACCGCCGTAAGTGTGCGCTCAATGAGTATAATGTTTCAGATAAGACATTACATACCCTTCCGATAATGGAAGTCATATATGAATATAATTTCATTATTAATAACGATAAAAATGTTTAGTATTTAATGATAAACACATTTAAGACAATAGTTTAGATAACATTTTACTGCTCTCATCAGTGGTCGTCCCAATAATGATCCGGATCATTGTGATAGACATGTTTACATGACTTTCATTACTGTCTTATATCTAATAATATCACAAAATCTGATTCGAAGCCAAATATGAATTCGTAATGAATTTCATATAATGGCTATTGTGAATGAGAGTCAAAGTGAGCAAGGCCACACACAATTGAGCAAGTCACTCTTGTAATATAGTGGATATATCTATTTATGGCATCAATTACTGGCAGAATAATTAAGATAAAGACATATCTATTACGAGTGAACGCATTCTTCATATATAAAACCCTTTATATATTTTTTCGTTTAGTATTTCAAAAACTTTTTTGATTAAACATTTTTTGTGTGTTTTTTGTGTTTTAATTAATCGTTGGCAAACTGTGCGCTATTGGCAAAAATGTCGGCCCAAATGACATTTTTACAGGCATTAATGCATTTACTTAAATCGTATGTGGGAACGGGCATACTAGCCCTTCCCAAAGCATTCAGGTGTGAGAGAAGAGTATTAAATGTTTTTCGATTAAAATCACGTCTAATGAAAGAGAGAGAAAAACCAAAAACTAATCATAACTTCATTTATTGAAAACATAAAGTTATTCAGGAATTATCATCGGATGCATTGGGACGCCCTTTATCGGCCTTCTCTGTCACTGTTGTATTCATATGTTGATCGAAATCAATGATCATCTCTGCCATAAACTGGGCCTAAATATCATGGATTACGAAGAGGTTTACATAAAAAAGCAAACAGTTTTTGTTGCTATTATTTTGTCTTAAAAACTGTTGTCTTAAAACATACGAAACTTGAGTTCAAATAAGAAACAAAAATTGTTTTCCAAACGAATAGCTCATCGAAAAAGTCTTCGTCGAAGGGCCGAAACAACTGAGAAGATTCGCCAAAACGTCTTTATATTTTTATTCTGCGCTCAAATAGGCTTTTGTTGCGCTTACTATCTCTTCATCGCCGACAACATAAGACAAGTGAGAAAACAAACATTGATTTTGTTTTTGCAATCAAATCATCAGAAATTGAAACGAAAAAAAAACTTTTTTTTATATTAATAAAATCTTCAGTTTTTCACAAACTTAGAGATCAATGGAATGTCGACTCTTTCGGTGAACTACTATTTGCTTATGATTTTGCCATTTATGGTTGGCATCAGTTTTGTTCGAGACATCAAACACCTGTCCATCGCCTCCATGTTCGCCAATGTCCTACAGTTGGTCTCATTCGCCATAATTATCTACAACTTGGTCACGGATGTCGGCTCCGTGGCGGACAGGCAGCTTATTGGCGATAAAGTGCCCGAATTCTTCAGCACAACTATGTTTACGTACGAAGGAATCACTGTTGTAAGTGTTGAGCACCCGATGCCACCAACACAGCGACTCTTCTTTGACGTGAGCCCTCTTTTTCACAGACAATGACTTTGTATAAATCAATCAAAAGGCGCGAAGACTTCGCCAAACCGTTCGGTGTGATCAACAGCGCCATCGTTATAGTCATGGCCTCCTATACCGTTGTAGGCTTTTTAGGTTATCTCAAATACGGCGATTCCGTCGCAGCCAGTATTACGCTATCACTGCCCAAAGAGGCCGCGTATATAAGCGTACAGCTCATGTACTCCCTGGCCATCGCAGTCTCCTATCCGATACAGCTCTACATAGCCATACATCTCATGTGGCCGTCGATTGAGTGCAAACTCCAAGAATACAAACCAAAGAAACGGACCATTAATTTGATTAACTTTTTGTTTCGTTCGCTTTTGGTTTTACTCACCTGTGAGACACCAAAACACACCCTTTGAATACATGAAAAATCATTTTTTAATACGTTTTTTACGTCATTATCCCCTTAAGATTTATTGGCGGTTCTCATACCAAAGCTGGAACTAATCCTTTCCCTGAACGGTGCCGTTTCGTGCAGGTATTGTACTTTTTTATTCAATAATACCCCTGTTTTTTGTGTTAATCACTTAAAAATTGACAGAAATTTATTCGAAATATTTTTATCAATAGTTTATAGTATTTTAAACTTATTCTGAATATTCTTCACATTTGAAAACATGAAAATATTCTATAAATTAATATTAATTTTAAACATAAAATATTCACAAAATGACATCGATATGTATGGTCTGACAGCACCGTCGCAATCATCATTCCCCCCGTATTACACACGATAACATTTTGGGAGATGAGGTCAAGTGAGTGAACGGCCGGTCATTAAACGGAGAAATTTTATTACATTTTTATATTTCATGATCTAATGGCCAATAGGTCTGTCATCGAGGCTATGGCTGTGCGCAAGGAATGGCATAATATTCACATTCGGAATCATAGGCTTCGGAATCGGCACTTACTTCAGCGTTAAGGATATTATTCTTGACTTACAATAATATTCTGCATATAATGTATTGGTTGTTAACCATTGGTATTAAACAATAGTTTTGTCAACACTTTTATACTTATAAATGAGTTATGTATTGAATGTAAAGTGAATTCAATTAAAACAATTCGTGAATCTCTTTCACTGTTTTTTATATGAAAACAAACTTTTATTTTTTAATTATAATTAAATTATTTTTTTAAAAACATTTAATTTGTGAGAAAACGATGAGAGAGAGAGAGAGAGAGAGAGAGAGAGAGAGACTGACTGAGAGAGCGATAGACTGCCATCTATTGACTGAAAGACTCGACGACTGAATGAAAACAATTTGAAAGTAAATTAAAGCCAAAAACCAATAATAATGTCAAACAAACGACAATCAAATGACACAAACGATGCTTTGGTTCCGGTTTTGGCGAAGAAGTCGCGAAACAATGAGTTGTCGATCGCTGGCGACAAGCAGTCGATGCTCGAAAAGGTCTGCCATTCATACCATTGGACACAACCAGTGATATAACCATTGCTTTTGTCTCGGATCAGACCATCGATCGCACGTCGAGTCTGTTATCACCGATAATGGTATTGAGTGGACACAAATCGGAGATCAATTGCGTTAAGTTTCATCCAAATGGCAATACATTGGCCTCAAGTGGTTTCGATCGCGACATCTGTACGTCTGAAGACAATTGTCTTCATGTCTTACCATTGAATTGGCTGTGATTTTGACACAAAAATTCACAACCAATTCGTTTATCATATCTTTGTCGACCATTTCCTCAAGAGTTGACAGACTTTAAAAACTTTTTTTTGTTTTTCATTTTAATCCAAACATAAACTAATGATCTCTTCGTCTCTGTTTGTGGTCAACAGTTCTCTGGAATACTTACGGCGAATGTGATAACTATGGGGTACTGTCTGGACATAAGGGGGCAGTCCTTGACCTCCACTTCTCCAGCGATGGCGACCTTCTCTTCACTACAAGTACAGACAAATCGCTGATCATTTGGGACTCGAATACCGGCACTCGGATCAAGAAACTGACTGCCCATCAGTCGATCGTCAACTGTTGCCATCCCTCACGAAGAGGTCAACTGCTATGCAGTGGTGGCGACGACTGCAATGTCAGGCTATGGGACACAAGGAAGAGAGGAATGGTTTCCCATTTCAAAGACGACTATCAGATCACTGCCATCACATTCAACGACACATCGGATCAGATCATCTTCTCTGGCATTGAGAACGTGATCAAAGTCTTTGATTTGCGTAAGAATGACGTCTTGTATACAATGGCCGGTCATTTCGATACAGTGACGGGTCTGGCGTTGAGTCCCGACGGGAGTTACGTTTTGTCCAATTCTATGGACAATTCGCGTGAGTGTTGTCTCGTATTTTTAGATCCCATTCCACATCTGATTCCTCTCCAATGTGTCTGTAGTTTGCATTTGGGATATCCGTCCGTTCGCACCGAACGACCGGTGCATCAAAACACTGACCGGACATCAGCACAACTTCGAGAAGAATCTGTTACGGTGTTCGTGGGCACCGGACGGCACGAAAGTCACCGCCGGCTCTGCCGACCGCTTCGTATACATCTGGGACGTGGGCTATAAGCGGGTGCTCTACAAACTTCCCGGCCATTTGGGTTCAGTTAATGAAGTGGTTTTCCATCCGACGGAACCCATCGGTAAAACTTGTGCTGATTTCGACATAACTTTTCCACTCATTTGTTCTCTTGTTTCACATACCAGTGCTTTCGGGTTCGAGTGATAAGAATATATATTTGGGTGAAATCGAGGCCTAAATCGAATTAATGGACAAACAAATGATTAATGGATTTATTGGACAATTGTTATCATTTTTTTCGATCACTTCAGCCATCAATTGATTCAAACTATAACTCATTTGTCATTAAATTTGTTTTTATTTAAACTCAAAAAATCTGATTAAAAGTTATTTTCTTCTCAACTCAAAGGAAAGGTATTTTAAGTGTTTGATGTCATATACTAACCATCGATGGCTTAGAATAAGGTTTGTTATCTAAGCCTTAAGTCGAGAATTGAATCGTTTGTATCACTGAATGGATGGACAGTTGGTTTGAAATGAAATTATTTTATTAAATGAAATACATTTTAATGAATGAAATGTTTAAACAATTTATAAAAAGTCATAAATTTTGATAAAATGTGTAATAATTGAAGAATAGATGGAATAAAGGGTTAGAAAAAGGGTTTAATTGAAGAAATAAATGACAAAAAGTGTGACAATTGGTGTGAAGACAAGCAATGGTCGAGACATGAGATGAGAGGAGGCGTTGAAACACATGTACTTCGCATAGGGTTTGCATTTGTCACCAATTTGTTTGGTCTTCAGAGCCGAGCAATACTTCTGACTATCGTCTGTAACGTTAACACAAGACGTCTTCGCACTGACCTCTAAGTCATCCAAAGTTTTGGGCGGTTGTTCTGCCTTACACTCATCTGATCCGACCTTCAATGAAAAATGCAATTCATATGCAATGAAACCATTGGTTCAGATGTCTTACCACTCGTTTGCGGGCACAGAGAGTCTCCGACAGATGACAACAGTGGCGACTCTTCTGAGGGATGTCTGACGATTGAGTCCACTTTTGTTTAAGACATTCCGTGACATTAGATCCGATTGCCTTGCATTTAGTCACCTCTTGGGTGGCATTGGCGGCGTCGGTGCCTTCGGTGACACCAGAGTTGTCCGGGTTTTCGAAGATGTAGGGCTTGACATACTCTGGCTCTTCTGCCGACACACCATCGAAGACAATGGCATTGAATGCCATCATTAGTGTCAATGTTGTCACTAATGAAGTCATGTCTCAATCGATGTCTTC
>JAQIXR010001445.1:0-12518 GCA_034700825.1 Quadroppia sp. Gr-Ori-00064
TAATACAAGAATAACATTAATTCTCGATATCATTGCTATTGTAAATCACAAGAGATTTTCAAATATAGAAAATATATTCAAAAAAAATTAATAAAATATTTTATTTTCTATAAAATAAAGAATATTTTCATTTCAATAATGAGTGTAAGTCTATTCAGAAGAGCATATTTGTCAGGGGTTTTCATTAATAAGGGGACATATTTTCAATACTCTCTTGTGTTTTGATTAAAAATTTTATATATTTTTTGAATAACAAGAAGTGTATTAAAAAATATTATATTCGAGTCTTGAGCTGAGCATTGAGTCTACGAGTCTATGCTATTCACAACTCATCTAATATTGAAAATAATAAATAATATTTGAGATTAAGTTTGAATTATTTATAGTCTTATAAATAGAAATAACGCTTCAGTTTGTGTAAAGAGTTCTCAAAATTCTCTATTGATTTGTATAATATTTTTTGACAAAATTTGAAATAATTTTAACGAATGAATTGTTTGCGCAAACATTTTATTTATGTATAAAGATTTGTTGTATAAAAATGTGTCAATATTTGAGATGATCTAAAGTTAACTGAATTTTTCATTTTATCAATTGATTAGTTTTTATAATCTTTTCCTTCGGTAATACATTCTGTCAACACTTCTCTCAAATAAACACATTTTTTGAATCAAATGTAAAATAAATCTAATATTTATTTAACACAAAAAGTAGAAAATATGTTTCACATCAAAAATAAGAAATTTTTGTTTTTATTTTTAAAGTTATAATAATTTTAAAAAATTAAAAACAAAATAAAATTACTGTAAAATAGAGAGAATAAAAGTGTATAAGAATTGTGTTATAAGTCTTAAGATATTTAATATTGAATTTTATTAAAAATTTTATTCAATTAAATTACTGACACAACCCATACACCGGTCAGGTGTTTGTAGGCACAGGTAGTTTAAAGAGTGTCGGTTGTGGTCAAAAGGCCTAAACATTCCTCAAGAGATGGTATTATCACTAGATTTCTTAATAGCAACAATTCGTTCACTCAATTGATATCTTAAATATAGCACTTGTTATCGCATTTTCTAACTGTCCATTCGTCACAAAAGACTCAAGAGCACAGCAATAAGCATGAACACTCACCTGGTCCTTTTAGCAGGGTCACCGAGAAGAGTGTTGGGAAACTGAGACAATGTCCGCAACTGTGTCTCGAACTTAAGTCCACTCACATTAATGATAATCCGTTCGCAGAGTTCGTGTGAGTGTCGGATGGGCTCAAATCGGTGTCCGGCGGCTGAGCTCACGGACAGTGACTGTTGCCTATGGCTGGGGATGGCATCGTTGAAGTCGTGGCTGTCGGTGTCGGCGATGGGGGCGGTGCCCAAACGAGGCAAAGACCTGATGATAAGTATTATGATAATCAACATCAATAGCAATATGAAGAACAGAAACATAATATCCGACACAGTTTTGCCGACAATATATTAGTGAACATTCGGTGCAAACGAGTTATGGTTTTCCCAAAGCATTTCACATGTGATAACTGTTTCATAATTAGGTATCGAATACTCTGTGGTCGGCAAACAGTATGCCGTGTTTCAGAGCCAACAAATCATAGCATTAATGACAATAATTATTATTATTAATCGAAATGTAATTATTATTAGTATTGGAAATGTGTTTCAAACCATAATATGTTATTTGAAAGACTTTTGAACTAAAAATAGACGTCGAGTGAAAATGAAAAAAAAAAAATATTCTGCTATTCATCACAAATAATTGTAAACACATTTCATAAAGAATTTTAATTTGATTTAAAATAAATATTTTTATCGAAAAATAAACAAAAGATTTTTGTATTTAAAACTTATTTTTCAAAAAAATATTCATTTGAAACTAAAGTCTTTTTTTATATAAAAGTCGACAAACTTTGTCGAAACGAATGACACAAACAGTTGTTCAGGAATTATATATCTATAGAGCATTGAAATAAAAACCAAATTTTTTAACCCACTGTTCCCATAGCTCAGAGCACTGGGTTGTTGTCAGTGTACTCACTCTCTCTCTCTCTCACTCTCCCAATCTCTCCCACAGTGTCTGATGAGGCGATGGCGCAAAACACAGAGAGAGTGAAAGTTATATTTAGTTTTTTTAAAAGTTTTTTTGCACTGTTTTTTCGGTATGAAAAAAATGTTATATAAAAGAGTACATCAAAAGAGTGTTTCGAGAGTTGAGATGAGATGAGAGTTTTCACTGAATATTTCACTTTTAAGACACAAAATCTCAATTTGTTTCGTGAATGCAGTGCTCTCTCTATTCACAGACAGTTATGTTCATTATGAAAGACTGTGCTCTAAATGTTAGTACACTTTGACATCACTTTCCTAATGATGACATTCATTACATCATTAAAGAGAATGGCTCTTGATCATCTAAGAAATATGATCTTGATTCTTTTTGTCATATAAACAGTGAAAAGTTAAGACTAGATTTGATTCAAAAAATGTCCGAATTATCTGATTCTCAATAAATGTTAAGAATATGTTTGCTCTCAAAAAGTAAATTCATTTTTGTAGAGCGCATACAATGTGCACAGACTTATGTGCCGGTGCTCTGCCATTGAGTGCATCTCAAGTTCCAGACAGTAAACAACAATCAAAATTCACATCAAACGAAATAACAGTTATATTATATAACACTCAAACTATTTTATCCCGCATTTTAGGCCTCTATTAATACTAACATCCCATTCCAATTGCCATTTCCACAGCCATTCCAATATCCATTTTGTCCCGGAGCTAATAATTATGTTTGAATGAATTTCAACTAAAATAATAGTTGAATTTTAAGGGGAGATATTTTATGTGTATTTATTGTACTAACAATTGATTGCAAATTGAATTCAATTCGTAAAAACTTTTATATAAATTGATAACAAAAACATTTATTAAATGTTTTTCTTTAGTGTAAAAACACATTACAATTACAACTGTTTTTGTTATGGTTATTGGATTAGAGGCACACATAGTATTGACAGTTGTTTGCACATAACATAGGATATGGCTATTCATTAGGACCCGGCGCACACGTACTCATCCCCTATCATCTCAGTTTGCATTGGCTTTCTCTTAATATGTCTTTCAGGAGATAAACAATAATTATATTGAAAGACAATTTTGATTACAAATTACATCTGATTTTATGTAATGGCAATCAATACTACAATCCATTGCATTCATGTTCACCCAAATCCACCCGTCCATCCATTCCAGTGCTAAACAGTTATCTATTGTACTGTAAATACAATACTCATAGCAATGGAAACAATGTATTTCTTTGGCTTCAATACACTTGTGAAGCACAGAATTTGTACCTGAGCTGCACTGGCACATAGAACATGACCCTGGTCTAATGAAACGCTTTTCTATCGTTTATAAATTTCAAACAATTTTTTCAAAATCACTTTTTCTGTTCAATGTTTTAATCGATTTATTGATAGAAAAAGTTTTTAATTAGTTTTCAATTAGAAAAGAATTGAATTTTTATAAGATTTTTATATCGAGGATTGATATCCATGTCCATAATTGTTCAAGGATAAATTGTTGACAAAGAAGTTATAACAAAGAATGTCATAAACACCAGAAACAGGGGTTAAAAATATTTGTTCAAAGATCAATAAACACTTAATATGTTTCACTGCTATATGTCATACGATATATGAAAACATCAAAATCTTAATCAAAAATCGATTTTAAGTTTTGATATTTCATTAAATTTTAATTAAATTCAATCCTATATTTGATTACAAAACTGAAATGAAATGAATTTAATATAAAAATATTATATCAAATAAATCAGAAAATTTATTTCCTTATATAAAATGTAATTTATTTCCAGAAATAGATTTCACATAAATATCTATCACATATTTATGAAGATATCCTGCACTGAACTGTACAGGAACACTTGTTGGCTCACAACAAGCATAATATAAAAAATTGATTCTCTATTACTAAATAAAATTCTTCGACAAATAATATATCTTTTCATTAATTCTTGTTTCAAATATAAAATGTCAAGAATTTCATGAATTTATAGAACAAAATATAATTAATTTTGAATTTGTTTTTTTGTTTCATTTGTCAATTGTTTAATTGAAAACTTATTTGTTTTTAACGTTTCATTCAATTGAAGAAATTCTCAACAAGTGATATAACGTGATATAAATAGATATAAATTGATTAAATGTTTTACATTTACTTTAAAATACATATGACTTTTGTTTGAAATTTTCAATAATTTAATTATAAAATCTATAATCAAATAAAAACTTCAAAACATTTTTATCTGTAAGTAATAAATGTTTTATTCAATTAAAATATTTTTCTAACAAAAAATATGTTATGAATTACTGAAATAAAACGCATAAAAAGACAATCGATTTCTGAGAAAAATATACAGAATATTCTTCAATAAGAATAAGTGTAATAAAAAAGAAAATTATTTTTAAGAATATTTTGAAAACTTTTATAGTGTTTTGAAAGCTATTTCATAAGAGTTTATATTACTTTTAATGTATTAAATTCTAGAGAATATTCTGTAAAGTATTTTATATTTTATAGCAAAACAAATAAAAGATTAAAGAATTGTTAAGAAATAAAGCAATAAATCTATTGTGCGATTAAATGAACGAAAACAGTATTAAACGAAAAGAATTCAATTTCAATACAATCCATAGTTTCTCTTCTCTTGACTATAGTATTCATTTTGTATGAAAGCAATCAATTTTGTTGAGAGAAATATATATAACAAAAGACAATAATCAGTGAAAATAACGGTCGAAAGTCTGGTCAACAAAAAGCTAAATGAAGGCATATATTGAAAACACTGACAAATAAGTGAATTTTGCTTTACTTTTCTCTTTCTCTCTTTTGTTATACTCTTTTGACTATTATTTTGTATTTGTTATACTATTTGTCCCAAAACTGTAGTTCAAAGCCATTTAGCACTTATTGTGAAACAATTGTTTTGAATTAAGTATATTATTCTGAAAGCACTGGTATTTTATAAATAACCTGCGCTTCTATTGAATAATTATAGGGTTTTTATAAATAATTAAATATTTATTTAAATAGAAATCTATATTAAGTTTTGTCTAACATTAAAATTGTATAAAATTCTGACAAAATATTTCTGTTTATAACAAAATGAAATATTTTTTCCTATAAAATAAGAATTATTTTTATCTTTTTTAATCATTTTATAAAAGTGTGAATAAATTCCAATTAAAATATGTGAAAAAATAATCAAAATTCCCATTTAATTATCGAAAGCTGAGCTCCAGTTCCTTAACAACTAATACTAAATAAAGTATTTCTCTCATAAAAAGCATTTCTGTTTTCATTAATTTTAAGCCGACTTTATTGAGTGCCCGAAAGATATTAAAGTCAATTATGAAGTAATAATTATTATAATTATAACGAAAGCTATGAATGGCTTTACATTAGGAATACATTATTAAAATATTGATACAATATTTCATATAAACATTTTCTCTATTAATAACCCTATTATTTATGCGAACAAATAGTACCACAAAATGAAAACATTTCTTCATATCTCTTGTATAACAAAAACATAAACTATTCGTTCATTTATTTTAAATTCATATTCAAATACACAGAACTTATAGGGATTTCAACAGTATATCACATCATGGGGTTTAACACATAAGAATCGAAAGGTGGTATTCAAACTCCAGGGTCGACTCAGTCATGCATTGAGAATAAGTCAACGAACATATGTAAAAAATAGAGATTTGTTTTATTTAAATCCTAAAAGACTTTCAATGTATTTCAGGGGTATTTTTATTACGAATAACATCTTCATATAATAAAAGGGATCCCAATCCCTCTCGACCCCAACCCTGGATCTTAACATCGACACTAAATCTCTTTAGAATCAAATATAAATTAATGAAAGGATTAGATATAAGTCAAATATAATTACATTTTTCGTATAATTAATTGAATGACAGTTTTAGTGATTATTTTAGTTTTCATTAATGAAATGTTGTTTTATTAGCGCAAACACTGTCTTACAAATCAATGAATGCCATTTGCAGAGCACAGGCATATTCTCTATGGAGAATTAGCAGCGATTCTGAAAGCAAAACCTAATGTTTAATGCGATAAATAAATTATATTCTTATTAATCAAAGTCTTATCGCTTGTAAAACTGTTTTCGATAAGGGATTTAAGTGTTTAATGTCTTTCTGTTGTTCGAAGGCATTGAAAATCATTGCAATGATTGAAAATCAAAATCTATATCCAATTTGATTATTACAATCAGTGATAGAAATATTAATAATAAATATTATATTTTAATATAAATTACAATTAATGCCAAACACAATGAAAGTCAGTGTTTATGATAACAATCAATGGATTGAATGTTATAAACGTTTTGTCAATTATTATAATATTTTGATTTAAAGACCTTTTTATTCAATATTTATTTCATTGTATTATTTGATAGACATTTAATTGACAGGACTTTTCACGTGTCCTACAAACACAATGACCAAGGTTGGCTCAACAGTCAACTCACGACAGCATCACCATTTGACCATGCACAACTGGACATGACAATTACCTTGATGATTGGCTTGAGGCAGACTTTCTCCTATGCAATAGCTTATGGCCGGTCGTAAAGCCGACAGAGAGTTCGTTAGGAGATGTGGACAACCGGCGCGAAAGGCGGGCATTGTTTGTCTGGCTGTGAAGGTGTCTGGGCTGGTGCTCCAATAACTTTACCGGTGCTGAAATCACTTTGATTTTATTCACTCACAATGTATTCAATATGATATGAGTTGTTATTAATTGTCTTTTGTGTTATAATTTCATTTATTTCTCAAAACAATTCATTGAATATTTTCTTTAGAAAAAACCATTTGATTGTCGTTTTCAAGGATTTTAAATCCAATATATTTTTTGTGCACAAGTTTTCAAAATTCAAAACTTCATTCAACAAAAGTTTTCCTGAAATTTGTGAAACAAATTAATGGCAAATAAGAAATAAAATCAAAAAACAAAACACAATTTTTTTTGGTAAAAAACAATTTAAATGCAAAATAACTGTTAATTCAATTTGAAAGTAAAGCTCAAAAAACAGTGTTTTGAATGAAAATTGTGTTCATTCGCAAAAAAAATGAGACGTTTTGATGAAAACACAATTTGTTTAAAGAAAACGGTTTTAAATATAAAAATAAAATACTTTTTGGAAAAAATTCAATTTTTTGTCTCTCATTTGAAACGATAAAAACATATATAATATAATTATTCGTTTAATTAACTCAAGAATGAAATGTCTTTTAATATCTCTGAAAGATCTGCAAAAATGTATATAATATCATAAAAATATATATTATTTGTTTGGTTTACATAAAAATATAAGTCATTGTAGAAATGATTTCATTGAAAGCCTCATATGATTACACATTCGTCTAATCTCAGGGGGAGTACGAAAATAGCATTGAAATACCTGTGCTCTAACTGTTAGAGTCCAACACAAAACGTAATCTTATTTATTTTGTCAACGATTAAGCATAAGAACTAATGTCTAAATCTTGAAACTGTTGACAGTAGGTCCAGGGGCTGTCTGTCAAGCGAATCACAATGTGCTTGGTCATTTCAGTTCAATGTTATATATATTTAAATTTTATTACTCATTTCGAATAATTATACGATTTTTAATTAACACCAAATGTTAAATGTTTTTAATATATCACTGCTCATATTAGGCCCCTTTTGACCCCCTAGGTCATCCTTGGTCACTTTGCAGATCTTATAATAAAAAAGTGATGTTTTCATCCATTAATGATAACAAGGATTAAATTTGTGCTAAAACTTATTGATTAAAACATCTAAAATACACAAAATTTTGTCCAAATTTTTGTTTTATATAAAATTTAATCAAAAAAAACTATTTTTACATTCATTTCAATTCTTGTAATAAATTTCAAAAATAACTTTTTTTTCTTATTTATCATTCAGTTTTGAAGACATTTTATTTGTTGAAGACTTCACTGAAAACGATAAAAACATTGTTAATACTCTGTGTTCTGTGCCTAACATTGAGCTAACTGTCCAATTAATCACAGCAATCATTAAAATACTGTTCCCCTCTTTGACTGCTTTTGACACAAACATTGTTTAACATTAAATGAGTTCAAGAATTATAAAGTTTGAAAAACAGAGAGAATTTTATAGTTATTTCACTTAAAAAACATTCAAAAAACTCATGTCTTTTATAAATATAGAGAAAAAATATACGATATTTGAGGCAAAAAACATTTGAATTCAAATGTGATTTATATTTTTATCTCACATTTTGATCATTCAATTAATTATAATTAATATATTTTTTGATAAATTATTCGCAATTAATCATAAAATTATATATTATTTTTGAGAACAACCTCTCATTTGAGTATATGTTTGAATGAATAGATAAGTGAAACACAAGTTTTCTTCAAATGAATACTTATTTTTTATATAGAATTTAATGTTTAAAAAAACCAAATAGTTTTGAAACACTATTTTTACAGTGAATTAATGGCTTGAATTCAACACATTATAGAATTTTTGGCATTTTTTATACTCTATTAGCTTTTGAAGTGAGTTCACAATCACTTCAATCTACTGGTGTTCTCATACTTATGTGGCAAAGGGTTTCGAGAATAATAATAGCATTGAATTTATATTTAGTTTATATTATAATATTAATTACAAACTAAAAAATAATTGCATTTTCATTCCTTTCCTTTCAATTGATTGCAATAATCAACAGTTATTTTGCAATTTATATAAAAAAATATGAATAAAAAAACTGTTTTTAATACATAATGAAAACAAAACACTTGACTGAATATAGCATTGTATTCATTGATGTATGAAATTAATTGTTAATTAAAAATATTTATGAAAATCTTACCCAAAAATGAGATAATGTTTTGCGAATATTCTTGAATCGCATGAATGAGTGTCAGAAAAATGAGGGGAAAGTTATGAAAAAAGTAAGTTTGACTTCACTGTAAGCACTAAAAAACCAATTGATTGGGACTTTTTTTGTGTATCTTTTCTTTCGCTCTCAAAACTGAAGTCTGTCTGACATTACTTAAGATAAGAGTTGAGTATAAAAAACAAACTTTTTTTATGTGTCAATCAGTCAATGAATAGATTGAAAATAACAGCAATTGTTAGACAATTATAAACATCACAGCAATATATAGAAAAGAGAGAGTGAGAGCAGCTATACTACTGGTGCTCATCATTATTAACAACTGAAAAGAGATAGTTATAGTACAAGAGCATCTCATTGCACACACACAAAAGGCCTATCCTATTCATGTGACACATTTATAGACAAGGAATGAGTCAAAAACGCTAAATGAAAGACACGCCAAACATATACACAGTTTTATACACACGATATCTATTATACGGTATGTACAGAATGAACGAAATTAAGAGTAAATTCTCGCTTACAGTCAAATAATACTGTCTTTGATGGCAAGACTTATAGACAATGTGTGAGGACTGGAGGAAAATTGGAGAGAGAGAGAGAGAGAGAGAGAGAGAGAGAGAGAGAGAGAGAGAGTTTAAGTAAAAGATATTTTTGTACTTTAATTATAACTACTTTTTTCGACGCAAACGGATAGCACTCATACAGTATTGCTCTTAACATTCAATCACTTCATTCCTGAGTTAGTGTTCAGTTTTAGGTATTTAGAGCATGAGTATAGGCGTCTATGGCACACATACATCCCGGTGCTCTCACTCACTTTCTCTATCAATTTATGTCGTTTTGTGCAGAGATATATAGTCTGATAGAGAGACCAGAGTTGGGTTGAGTTTATTTAGTGATGGCTTTTGTTTGGCTTTTGGTTTTGACTCTTCATTATTGTTAACACATTTAATAACAACTATTTTGTGACAAATAATATATTGTTTGAAATAACTCTAACTTATAATTAGTTCGCAATTTTATAACATATTTTGTCACTACTATTATAGCGATATCTCAATGATTTTGTCTGTAAAATATTTGAGGATTAGATACAAAAATAGGGGTCAAATCCGTACGAAAAATAGCCAAATATAGCCAAAGGGTTAGAAAACACACATTTCTATAAGAGTAATGATTATTGAATTTCTTGGGAATCATAAGAAAAATGTTTGTCCTTTTTTGAAAGAAATAACAGAATTTGTTTTGAAATGAACAGAATTTTGTCATTCATTTGTTATACAGTTATAAACAAAAATATTTTGACTTAATTTAATTTTAGTTTACTTTCAATATTTCTAATTATTTGTAAATATTTTTACAAAATGACAAAACTCTGAAATGAATAACAAAAAACAACTTCAAAACTAAACATTGAATTCAAAGATTTGATTTGAAATATGAATTCTCATAATATATTCATTCAATGAATGTTTTCATGAAATATAAATTTTATATTAAAAACAGTTTTGAATGCCATTAAAAGTCAAAATTTAGTTTTGATTTCATCTTCAAATCTAAAAATAGATATCAAAAGGCAAAGATAGAAATAATTTTTCCACTTTTTTTTGTTATGCATTAAATTGTAAAACCTTTTATGAAAAATCAAATGAGTTTTCAAAAGGAAGTCATGCCATGAAATCGATTGATAATAGTTTTGCAAAACTCAACCAAAAGTTCGTTATTATAATTGGATTTCAATTTTTAACTAAAACTTCATTTTTTCGATATTACTATCCATTGAACAAAAAAATAATTATTATTTAATCATTAAATTTTTGGTTTCGGAAACATAACTATAATATATTGTAATGAAAGAGACATTTATTTTCATACTATTTAGCGATAAAATTCATAAATTCTTATCACAATTTATGGCATTAAATCGAAAGGTATTTTGTATTATAAACACAATAACGAAATAAATCTTTTTCTATGCCTTTATCTCAAAAGTTTTGTCTCAAAAAATAAGTTGAAATTTACTAAAAATTTGATGTATTTGTGCGAAAAGAAATGGTTTGTATTTCACAACTGACTCTTGCACTACAAAACGAATGCAATTCTTATGCAAATATACACTATTTTTATATATAATTACAACAATTTGTGTTTATTTTTAGCAACACTTCAATAAAGGCATTCATTTTATATATGGATTCGTGAAATAAGAGAAATATAGTGAAAATAAGTGTTAAAATAATGCCTTTTGTTGTTATCCTCTTATTATAAGTCATTCAACGATAGGACAAATGGTATTAAAAGTTATATTTGTGTTCAAAAACTTATTTTATATAAAGAGACAATTCTTTCATTCATTTCTTTTATTCAATTCTAAATATAATGTGATTTTTATTTTGTTTTTCACTATTCAGTCCTTTATTCTGAGCACAAGAATATATAAAGAGTGAAAATATAAAAATAAGACAAATATTTTCATCAGAAGAAAAAGAGTGCAAAAAATATTTGATTAAAAATAGAAAAAAATTTCAATTAGTATTAATATTTTGTAAATTTTTTTTCTTTGAAATATAATATAAAACAATATATTGAACACAAAATGTGATTCAATTTCTACAATATGTCAGAAAAATGTCAACAGAAATAAATTTCATTTTTATTTTTTCAAATTTGACATATTTTTCAATTTTATGCCCCTTTTTGTCTATGTTTTTATACAATAATGTACTTCAAAACTGTTTGACATTTAAAGCCATACATTAGATTTTATGTGTCAGGAATGGCGTATATGCCTGTCCTGTGGCTTATGATATCTTATCTGTAATTGTGCAAGGTATTCACGTGTGTTCATAGGGTTTATAGACCTTTGATTCTGAACGTATGAATGCTTTCGCAACCGTTATCTCAATTTCTCAATGCATTCACAAAAATAATATGTATTTTTCATTAGCAAAAAAATTTTGATTTTTTTTCAAAACAATTCTTTTAAACATTAACTTAATCTTCAATTCATGAAATAGTGATAAGTTTTGATTATTTATAAAACAATGTATTTATTTGCAAAACATAATTATTGACTCATTTTTTGCAATAAAAATATCGCAATTAAGTAAACATTGGATTATATTTGCATTTTCTAACCCCTTATGATATGTTCAGAACAAATGTTTTTTAAAATACATTAAAAGCAATGCCGACTAATAGCAAACACATTGAGAATTCAAGACATTTTGAAAACATTTCTCAATTTTTGCTGATATTTGTTTAGACTTTAATTGCACTAAAAATCACATTTATATTGAACTCAAATCTAATTATAAATGTTTTACGAAAAATACATTTTATTTGAATTTCAACAAAAGTTTGTATTTATTCTAACTTTTAATTTTAAATCTTATTTTGATGTCTAATTCGTGAACAGAATATTCTTGAATAGAAATTTCAAATATCAAAAGTTCAATTAAGTTGTGATATATCTAATGCTATTCAAACAAGTGTTTCGC
>JAQIXR010001446.1:0-12514 GCA_034700825.1 Quadroppia sp. Gr-Ori-00064
GTAAATATAGTATAAAATGTTTTGTAATTTTTTACTCAATTATTACAATTTCGCTCTAATTGTCAACACTTTTAATACACATTTCAATACAACTCTTATATTAAGAGAATTTATAATATTTTATATTAATTACAAAAATAAAGCAAAACTTTATATAAAAATTTCAAAATTATATTCATTTGTATAATAAAAATGATTTAAAATAATCAAACATTTCATCGTTTTTTGTAAAAATCAAAAATAATTTTAAAAATAAAAGTTTTGTTTAATTTTTGACACAATTTATCGTAATTTATGTAATGAAAACGAAACCAAAACAAGGATTGTGTGAATCGCGACAATGAGTGCCAATCAGTCAAACCCGTTGTCGAACAAAATCAATAAAATCCTTAAAACACATTTAGATAATGTATTTCAATATATATTTACATCAATTCAACACTAATTCACTCTTTCGTTCACTTCAGGACACTTTGGATGCCTTGAAATGTGTGTCCGATTTGGTCGACGACAACAGTCTTCAGTGCAGACGAAATCTTAGGACAAATATTGAGAGACAAAGTCTTAAGATTAACGAAGAGTTTGTGGATTCGTTTCGTTCTGTAAAAGACTATTTGAATGATTTGTTTTCAAATGTGAATCAAATGAACGAAAATTGTCAGCAAATGATCAAACAAATAGAGGTATGAATTCTGTTAATAATATTCAATTTATACCCCTTTATACCCCTTGCAGACGACCCGCAGTCAGACATCACATCTTCTCAGTCAAACCAATCAAATGAAAGACAATTTGTTTGTGTTTTTGTCATTTGTTTTGATTTTTGATTAATTTATGTCTCAATTGATTAGAAAACAAATAGAAGTCAAAGAATTGGTAACAAATCGTTTCATTGATGTCTTTCAGCTAAAACCTGAAGAACTAATGGTTATAAATAACACCAATGAAGACATTGACGACAAGTTTTTTGAAGTTCTGCAGAAAGTCAGAGATATTCACGAAATGTCTAAACAGTTGTTATCTAATAACCAACACATGACTGGGTTTGACATCACTTCATATTATCATTGAATTTGATTTAATTCATCACTTCTTTGGCCATAGAATCGAAACAATGGATTCGATGGCATTACACGAAGAGGCGGCAAATGAACGGCTCTATCGGTGGACACTCAACACATTGAGAACAATCAGCGCCGACATCATTGAAGTGCATCCACAGCTCTTTCGGGCGATGGCATGCCTTCAGGAAAGGGAAATACTATTCAAATACTGTTTAGATGAATACATAACTGTCCGCCGATCGGCTGTTGTCCGCAATTTCATCGAAGCCCTGACTCGCGGCCGACCGAATAGCAACACTTCGGCCATTGAATCGCATTCTAATGACTCGATTCGATATATTGGAGATATGTTTGCATTTTTACACCAATTGATAGCTAATGAGAAGGAAATGATTGACTCTTTACTCAAACTATGCGATCAACAAAAGTTGGAAACAACGGGTTTACACAACCTGTCCATCGCTTCCATAACTGAGGGTTCGATTGAAATAACAGTTGTTTTTCAATAACTTTTTTGTATATCCATTCCATTAGGTCTTTGTCGACCACTCAAAGTGAGAGTCGAACAGAGTTTGATATCAGACAAAAATACAAGTGTAGCGAACGGGCCATCAGTTTATTATAGGATTAAAAATATAATTAACTTTTATTTGCATACTTTGACCCAAAGCCGGCTCTTGTCCTCTGATTCGCCATTTATTTATGCGCTAAAAGAGTTTCAAACATTAAGTGACAAAATATTCTATAATTCCCTCAACTATTGTGTCGCCCGAATCGGTAAATCTCAGACCAGTGATATCGAAATGCCTGCGCCTGACCTCAAACCCACAGAATCAGTCGTACAGATCGTGGCTGTACTCAAAGAAGTGCTTTTATGTCAAAACTCGTGTCTGTTGTCAGACGCCGACAGAGAGTCTGAAGTCCAACAGATATTATTGACAGTAATCGAGCCATTGGTGCAGTCGTGTGTGATCTCTGCCTCCAGACTCACTGCCATAGAAATGGCTGTATTTCTCTTCAATTGTCTTCAAACTATAGAACAAACTCTTTCTGAACATCGATTCACTGAAAAGTTCAAAGAAATGATCAGAAGTCAAATGGAGTCAAACATTGAGATTGTGGTCAACGAACAGATCTCTCATATTATATCATATTTGGGATTAATTTCATTACAAAACGCTTTGCAACAAAAAGACCAATTAATGGTTCCGTTATCACAACTGTCGGGTTGTGACCCTTTGGCCATTCGGTCGGCAATGGTTTGTATCGATTCTTATACGAAATGTGAATTAATTTAATATTAATTAAAATTCAGTTAAAATTCGATACTTTTATCGCTCGACCGAAGGATTTAGAGCTCATTCAGAGCTCATATTTGATTGACTTCAACACTAAGTAATGAATTTTGGTTTTAATTATGATATGAATTGATTTTAATTATCTCATAGAGAGATGGTTTGGAAGCGATCTCTGGAAGCGATTTGTTTGATATACAACAATATGTACGAAGAGGTGAACAATAGTGTCAACAATTATGTCGATCCAAAGTCTCTCGTCAACTATAAACCGGAACAAATAAAAATGCTTTTGATTTGATTCAATTATTAACTAATAATTTATTCTTAAATATATTACAAATTGTGCGCAAAATCTTTATCAAAAAGTTTTATCATATTTTGATAAACACGTGATTTTTGTGATAAAAAATGGTTTGTTGTATTAAAAGTGGCTTTAATTGTAATCAAAACTATTAATTGAGTCATAATTATGTCTGAAATCCTTAACAAAGACTCTTTCGATCGTTTTAGCGATGATTTGATGGAAGTGTTGTTGAGTTATCTCTCAATTGACGAGTCGTTAAGATATGAAATTGTGTCCAAACAGTTCAAGAGATGTCTCAACAATGCCCTCAGAAGACAACAAGAGATTGTAATTGACTATTATTTCGAGAGAAGAAGGTCTTCGAAGAAGATATTGAAGACAAAATTCATTGATAATAGGAGTTGTGATTACATTGTAGACATCAATGCATTCATCAAAGTATTGAACAAAATGCCAAACATTACAACAATTCGTTTCATTAGATATTTAACTATTATTAATGAAAATGAAGTATTGATTGCAATAACAGATAATTGCAAACACTTGAAGACAATTGTCTTTAACTTCAGGGACTGTACTGAAGAAGTGATGCAGAATTTCGGACAAAAGTTTGGCCAAAGTTTGACTAAAATTAGAGCAGAACTGAATTCAACAGATTTGAGTCCATTATTGAAGTTCTGCACGAATTTGGTCTCACTTTACGGAAAATTTTTCAATTGTTTTCATAAAATTATGTCAAATAACAGAAATATCACTGATTTAGACATTGTTGGATACATTGAAAGTGAAGATCGTTTCAAAGAATTGCATGAATTACAGAATCTAAAGAAGTTGTCGATTGAGTGTCGATATAATGACGAAGTTATGGGAAGACTATTAAACAAAAACATCAAATCTATTGAAAATAATTGCAAACAATTGACTGAATTTAATGTCAAAATTCACACAAATTGTGACTTCAATGCAAATGAAATCGTTGTCTGTTTTGAAAAGTTTTCAAATTTAAGTCATTTGAGTCTTGCAATCACTGGTGGATCAACTCAAGAGTTGGACATCAAGTGTCTCAAGAATTGTCATCAATTGATTCGTTTGTGTCTTGAATACAATGGTATTTCTAATCACACCATTGATGGCATCGAAACAGTTGTTCCTAATCTGAAGAAACTTGTGATACGAACCGACTCTGATATCTCAGACAAAATATTGTTCTCGATATCAAAGATCAAGAGTTTAGAGTCAATTGAATTGAAAGAATTTGACAAAACATATGATTTGATAACAGATTTGGGAATCGTTTCACTCATCGATGAATGCAATCATTTGAAGGAAATCATAATTAATGGCAAAACAAATACAACTCTTAAGTCATTCAACGCTATTATCGAAAAAGTGTTGAAATATCCGAAAATTAGTTTCGATTTTCGTTTGAAATCAATTAATGGTAAGTCTATCAATGTCTTCAGATTTGATCGGATCAGTTCCCACGGCACCCTTATCTCAATTGCCGACCAATAGGACATCAATCCATTAGTGATTGCATTATTGATGTCATAGATATATGCAAATTGACGAACCCTGGTATATATGATGCATATAAACCTTGAACATTATGTCATTTCTACCAATCAATTGTAATAAATGAATTCAAACCAAATGTAAAAAGTTTTTAAAGTATTTAATAATAAAATTGTTTTAAATTAAGCGCCGATAAAACCATTGGTTAATACTTTTTGAACATTTGTTTCATTTGTACACAAAATGTGTTACACATTTTGAAGAGGTTTTCGATGAAGTGTATGAAACACAATGAATGACTGTTTTGGGGAACAATAATTGACTGGTTTTATAGATAACTGAGTTTATGAACAACCCATTGAAGTGGACTTTAAATAGCATTTAAAGAAAATGAAAACAAAACGAAAAACCATTTAATTAAAGGGTTTTTAATAAAGAAATATCTCTTAAATTACATCCAATTCATTGAAACCAATCTCTGTTTATCTCATTGTTTGCCGAATCAGTTGTTGTTAACCATCGATGGCTATAATGAGGAGAAGACACGTGTTGTCAGCTGTGATAGTGTCCCATATGATGATGGGCGGCACCCCCGCGGAGGTCAACCCCAATGCCCTTTGGCTCAACTCACGAGGAATGTGGTTGTCCTACACGTGTGGTGTCCTTATCCTACATCTCATACTACTGTCCTATCCCTTCCTATCCGTGGCTATGGTTTGGACACTGACTAATGTCATCCATAATCTGGTATTCAATGAACGCTTTTTGTCTTAAAAATCACTTTTTCTTATCATTTATTTTCTGAAAATCCATTCATTTGTGATAAAAGTCATTCAAATAGACTTTTATTCATTTTTTTCATATTTAAAGCATTTTTTAAATTGATTTCAAATTATATTTCACTGAAAAGTATTTCATAAATCATTTCATTATTCGTTATTTCAGGTGATGTTTGTATTATTTCATGTGCTGAAAGGGACCCCCTGGGAGAGTGGTGACCAAGGTAAGGTGAGGAAGTTGACCCATTGGGAACAGATTGACGATGGCGTGCAGTTCACGTCCACCAGAAAGTTCTTGACTGTCGTTCCCATTATTTTGTGAGTATTTCTTGTCTTTCAAAAAGTTTTTAAACAAAATATTGTCTCAAAAATCCATTCATTCATTCATTCACTTCATTATTGAAACTCATTTTCAGGTTCTTTTTGACGAGTTTTTATACAAAATACGATTCCTTACACTTTGTGGTCAACTTTACAGCCCTTTTATTGGTATTATTACCAAAATTACCACAATTTCATTGCGTCCGACTCTTCGGGATCAATAAATACTGAAATTAATTACAATTAAAAGCAATTAATTTCATTCAAATCGACTGGTATTTGAAAACCCCTTCAAAAGAGAAATTTATTTTTCAATGAAAATTATTGAAATGAAATTTAATATTTCTATAGTTGTTATGAAATAATATTTTGTATTGAATTTGAAATGAATTATTGGTTTTGAATTAAAAAACAATTTTTGAGTATTGTTTCAAATGATTCACAGATTCTTTGATATATCAATAAATGAAATTCATATCAATTGTAAAGAATTCAAAATCAAATCAAATGAATTGAGTAACAAATCTCATAAATACGTTGGAAAACCCCTGTATTTGATTGCAAATTGTATTATTAAAGTCATTTTCTATCAATTGATTGCTTTTTATATCATTAAAAGAATAATTAATTTGTAATTAAAAATTGTAGACATTGTTAGCGAGTGTTATATTGTGTTCAAATGACATGTTTTCAAACAGTTTTCAAATGAATAATATTTTTGAGAATTTTTTTTATTAATATTTTTTAATTCATTTATAATTAATGCAATGAATGAGAAATCAAACGATTCTAACCATTCATCAAAGGGTGAACAAAATAAGGACAAACCCCTGAATGAGGTGCAAAAGTTTTACAACAGAGATGTCTGGTTTGTGACAACAACTTCGGCCAAAACTAAGATCGAGTCCCGAAGAGCACAACTGGAGAAAATCAGTACTGAAATACTGACGAACCCCGACGTGGCCTTCGATGAGAAGGAGGCGCATAAGTACTTGTGTGAAGTGTTGCGCAAAGTCGGATGTGATGTTCACTCGTCTTTCATTCATCCCACGGGTTTCAAAGCCGTCTACCAGAGCGGAACAGAGGGCGAACACTTGACGGCACCCACTGTTGGCCTCATCTGTGAATACGATGCCATTATAGGGTTAGGCCATTCCAGTGGCAATACACTAACCACCGAAGCAACCATTGGGGCACTGATTGGGGTGAAAGAGGCCATGAAGGCCGACAAGCGACTGATGGGGAGGATTGTGATCTTAGGCACCCCTGCGTCCGAAGCAAAGGGTGGAAAGATCCGAATGATGAAAGAGGGGGCCTTTGATAAACTCGATGTACTTCTAGCCGTCAACTCATCCAACACTAACTGTCTGTTTCCTCACTTTTATTGCTCTCAAAAAGTATTAAATGAATTACAACTCAAATGACAATCGATTTTAAAATCAATTAATTTTTTAGATAAAAATCACTTTTTGTGGAACCGCTCGTCATATCGATTGCCAAAACACGGTTGAGGGCAGGAATGCCATCGACGCGGCCGTTATCTTCTACACGAATGCAATGTCGCTCTCGAATCAAATACAACCGAATTGTCGGATCAATTGCATTATCAAAAAGTGTGGTGAAATCGAGTATATGATCCCCAAGAGAACAGAGCTCGTCATTATGGTTAGGGCGCCGACACTCGACGACATGGACTCAGTTAATAAACGTATAGTTGACTGCGGAGAGGCGGCAGCGATGGCCACACAGACAAGGGTTGAATTTGACTTTCCTGACGACGATATGAACACTAATATCATTCACAACAAAGTGTTGTCCAATGTTTTCAAAGAAGAGGCCAACAAATTGGGAATCAATTTTATTTCTGGGCCTTTCAGTGGCCAAACCACATACAGGACCTCAGATTTGGGTAACGTCTCCCATAAGGTGCCACTAATATACCCAAGTTATTCCATTGGCACCAATGATACCGTTCACACATTGGAGTTTATGAGCGCTATTACCAGACCTGAGGCCCAAACCAATACCATTAACATATCGATTGCAATGTCTTTTACAATAATTAAGTACTTATTGAATCAAACGCTTCGACAAGAAATCAAAAAACAATTTCAAACAGATTTACAGGAAATGACAAAAACAAAACAAAACCAATTGATTAAAAATGTTTAAAATTTTGCATAATTTTTTTAATTTTTTTATTTCTCAGTTTTAAAACGCGATAAAACGTTTGCAATTATTTATAGAATAATTGATTTAATTTGACTTTTATTTATCAATAAAATTAAAATATTATTCAATTGACAATAATTTATATGAAAATAATTACAATTTTTTGTCTCAATAGAAATAACAGAATTTATGTCTAAAATTAGAAAAAATTCTTTACAAACATTATATACCCCTTAAAAAATATGCTTGAACTTTAACCCCTGTCACATATTCAGAAGTTCAGATCATCGAGGATGATGTGAAAAATGTGGTATAAATTGACCTTGAGTACTTTCAAGGGGTAAAGGTTTAGAACAGAATCATATGAATTGAAATATAATATTCTTATAGTTGTTATGAAATATTTCAAATGATTTATTGTTTTTTGAATTGAAAAATATTTATAAAAATGAATCATTTATTTGATATGAAATTCATATCAAATTCTAAACAATTACTAAATCATATCAAATGTCAAAATTGATTAATTTTTTTATCAATAATTTATAATTAAATCAATAATATGTGAAAAACAAATATTTTCGTCACTTATATTCATAACACAAAGTCTTTTAGTTTTTCATAGACTTAACTAAACTATTAATTGGGTATTGAGGACCTGGTTGGCAGACCTGGATTATATTCTCAATTATATTCCAGGTTAGATTCGTTCAAAGCGTAGTTAAAATTATTTATAAAAACATTGAATAGATTTGAACATTGATTGCAATCATTGCATAGAGTGTATGACATATTAGAGTCAGAGTCTGTCTGTCAGTGCCTTCAATGCGTTGTCTCTATAGAAACGATTGCAGTCTTCAATGCAAAGGTGTATTCAATACAATGTATTACATCTCAAATAGGCTTCAATTTTAACGATTGTCTTATTTTTAACTATTTTTGACATTTTTTACAACAAAAGCCAATAACGAACAACACATTTGACTGTCTCTGTCTTTAGTATAGACTGTCATTGAAATCAACAATAATTTGGACATCAATTGATAACAACAAACGGTTTGTCATAACTATAGTCAATGTCTTCATTGAATGTCCAAAAAATGTCATTCATTTCACTCATTATTGATATTTAAATTGATTTTTGTTTTCATTTGATTTTGATTTTGTTATCAATTTTATGAGTTTTACAGCAATTGTCACTCAATTGAATTGTTTTGTCTCAGGTGTGGTAATGTCAGGTCAACCCTATGCTCAACAGCCATACGCTTATGGCCAGCCCTACCAACAACACCAATACCCGGGTGGTCAATACCCGGGTTAGTATTTTGATGAGTAATTGTTTAATGAGTTTAGTGTTAATTGTATTGTATATACAGCTGGCTCTCAACCCCTTGCGCCCCCTGGCTATGCGATGGCACAGGGGGTGCAACCGAAATATGGCGATCCGTACGTCGACTACAGTAGTGGTGGACAACAATCGCATAACATTTCGGTCGCACCCAATGATAACGAGACCAACAATTGGGCCGGTTTTGCAGATAAGACCATCCGAAGAATGTTTGTCCAAAAGGTCTATTCAATACTCAGTCTTCAGCTGTTCGTCACTTTCGGTCTGACGGCTATCGTTGTCCTCACGTATGGATCAGTTGTCACAAGAGTTATCAAAGAGTTTAATGAATGAATGAATTGATTGTCTTTCAGACCATCGATCAAAAACTGGGTTCAACAAAACCAATGGCTTTATTGGGTTTCATAGTATGTAACCATTGATTGGTTGTCATTTCAATTGATTTTATACCCCTTTATTGCTAGCATTGTGTTCTTCGTGCTCTACATAACCCTGATGTGTTGCAAAGGACCAAGAAGGAACTACCCAACAAATATGATCCTTTTGGCTGTCTTTGTATGTCATGAATGAGACAAATGTCCACAAATTTATGATAAATGTCTTTTCATGTCTTCTGATCAGACTTTGGCCATGAGTTTTATGGTTGCGATGATCTGTTCGTTCCATAACCTAATCAGTGTTCTCATCGCCGCCGGTATAACCGCCCTGTGCTGTACTGCTGTCTCTCTGCTCTCGTTCTGGACTAAAGTGAGTCCCAAAACATCTTTGATTTGATATTCATGTCTGCAATGATCTGATCCACAGTTCGACTTCACTCGGTTCGGGTGGGCGCTGATGATCGCATCCCTGGGTCTGTTCGTGATGGGCATCGTTATGATAATCATGAGAACAAAGTTGATGTTCATTCTCTACGCCGGCATCGGATGTGTTATCTTTATGTTGGTATGTATTGGACATGAATTCATATCGAAAGCAATGTTCTAATCAATTGATCCAATGCACAGTTCTTGGCCTATGACACCCAAATGATCACCGGTGGCAAGAAGTATGAGATCAGTCCCGAAGAGTACATTCTGGCGTCGATTATGCTATACATTGATATCGTCTATATTTTCCTATTTATTCTACAACTCGTCAGCTCTGGAAGGGATTGAAAGCCAGTTGTCATTGAAGTGAATGAATGTCTTATTGTTTATATTATATAACGTTTGAGAATCAAAATCAATATAAATGACCCTTTTTATTGATGGACAATATATTTGATTTGAAGTCATTTTCATAAGAAATAAAATTGTTTTTAATGTTAATATAGATTTAGGTTTAATTAAAGATAATTTACTAAGATATTTACTAACCCCTTGTTTTGAATGAAAACACCCCTTACTTTGAGTTAAGTCTCTCAACGAAATTGACATTTTGTGCGCCTTTTGATTCTCAACGTTAAAAAACATTTATTTTTATCTCAAGTAATCTATAAAAACAAACATTATGTGAATGTATATCTATTGACAACTTTGTGAACCGGAATATATTTGTTGTAATTGAAGATAAGGTGAAATTATTTGTGTATTAATTGATGAACAATTGTCTCCTTTTTTAACTAATTGTTTGAAACAATGCTTTAATTATTTGGTAACCAATTGACAGCTATTCTTAATATTGCTTTTCATTATTTGTCACAATTTATATGAAATTATTTTGTGTTTAAATAAAAATTATTATTTAATAAAAGTATTGAAATGTCTTTTCATTAATTAAATACTTCACAAACGCTTTGAAAATCAATTTCAAACCACTTCATAAGAGATAACAAAAATAGACACTATTTGTGAAGAAAATGAAAATCAGATTAAATTAAAAGTGCAAATAATTTATTGAAAATTTGAAAAATAAGTGCATTTTTGTGCATAGAATATATGAAACGTTAAAAAATATTTTTCTCTTTCTTTCAAACAATATTTAAGACAGAAATCAATCAAATTATTCACAACTTATCTAAAAATCAGGAAAACTTTGTTCATTAGGTTCTGGAGGTTCAAAAGAATCGTCTTCGGAACCATAATTATGATTGGGATGCCTATCAAATTGTACTTGGTCATCGTCTTGGACGCGAACGGGTTTGAATTGTCCGTATTGTCCGCTTTTAGCGGCGGTTAAAAACTTTTGTATCTGTGACTGAGCTTCTTGTGGATCCATTTCCCGATTCACTGACATTTTCACTTCACTTACAGTCATATAATTGTTTGGATTCTTTGGGTCTCTGTATGTGTAGGACGTCTTTGTGCCCCAAGGCTTACCATTGATGTTCTCCTGTCCCATAACCTGCTTCTCGACGCCAGCGCTCGGGTCCTAATAATTAAATATTTTTACGTTTTATTCAATAATTAAGTAATTGTTTAAATAATGCCTTTTTTGGAAGTGTATATCCTTTGGGAACGTTAGATGAAAACTCTGGATCCAATTCCCGATTAGGTGCTGATTCGTAAACTCTGTCTGTATTACCAGTGCTGTCGTAGTTATGATTTGGGTGATGGAAGACTGGTATTGTCTGGTGTGGGGGTTGAGGCGCTTGTGGAGGTGGTGGCGGTAGTGGTTTACCGAAGATGTGGTCACTACTCGAAACTTCCGGTGCATTTGAAATGAAATCCTTATTGAACTCATTGTATAACGAACTAAAATCTGGGAAAGTGGGAAAATGTGGCGCTGGTTGATGTGATTGGGGCTGAACGTCATTCATCTCCATCATCGCCCGGTGCTGTTGAACCAAGTCTTGTTGTGCAGAAAGGAATTCATTGTCATAGTTGTGGTTTGGATGCGATTCGGGATTAGCATTGATATTATGATTGCTTGAATCGATTTGAATGGTTTGGGCGATCGGTTGGACAGTTAGCTTCTCAATCGGTTTGACTATAGTTGAAGTCGACTGTTTGGACAGTTGTTTGCTTTCATTCGGTCGAAACACTTCAATAAGTGATGAATTTTTATCATCTTTTTTCAATCGCTCTCCAAATTCTGGCGTCGATTCCGTTAAGACTATTGTTATGACCAATAAATATATGATTTCTTTTGTCTGTAATTATTATCAATGAATCAATATTTTAATGAAATTTTCATATTTTAGCACAAAATTGAAAAATAATTATTTTCTGAATTTTCAATAGAATAAACATTTAATGAAAATGGAAAGACCATTTCAATACATACCCCTCTCATAATCAAAGCTTACAATTATATTGAAATCACATCAAGAATTTGAAAATATTTATGTAATAATAATATAAACAATTTGTTGAGAAAGCAATAGATTTATTGAATTTAAGACCACTTAATACCAGACGTTCCGGTTTTGAGTGAAGAATCGAGACCTCAATCGCTCCGCCCTTTCGTGGATCAGATCTTGAGTTTCACTTTAGTTGACTTTAGGTCTCAAAAATATAGACAAACAGTTGATGTCAGCCCTATGTCATATATAATACAAATTAGTGATTGTTTTCTCAATTAAACAATATTTTTCACTGCGATTGTCATCTAAACCACAAGTCCTTGGAGTCAGTCATTAGTTCTTACTTTTATTTATACTTTTCACAAACTTTTGTTATAAAAGAGACATTTCGCTCGAATGCCCCTTAAAATTAGGTTAGAAATTAGCCAAGAAAGAGGGAGAGAGAGAGAGAGAGAGAGAGAGAGAGAGAGAGGAGAGAGAGAGAGAGAGA
>JAQIXR010001447.1:0-12506 GCA_034700825.1 Quadroppia sp. Gr-Ori-00064
AGATAAGTATTGAAACAAATTATAAGATTTTCTTAATTTGTTTTTATCTCAAAATAGGTTCAAATGAGAGAAAGATTAGACTCAAGCAATCGGACACAGAGAGGAATGGGAGGAATGGACTCAAAGAATATTATTTTAAATTTTTTAACAATAAAATCAATTTTTAAATAAAAATTTGTTTAAAAATTATTTTAAATTAACGGAAATATAATTCAAATTTAAATATTATTTTTAGTTATAATAAAAATCTCGTGATTTTATGGCAAACAATTGGTTCATAAATCGGGTCTCAAATCAAAAACAATGCAAAAGATCAGAAAAAGTTATAAACATTTGAGAAACAAGTCATACCTGTGCTCACACATAGACTGGCTTCAGGTCAGCACAAGACCGTCTTCAGAGGCAACCAAATAGTGAACAAATGATTAGATTTTGAAATCTTTAAACAATTCCAAAAACTCTTTAATTGTTGACAATATCTCACGTCTGAAATACCAGTGAAGACAACATTCCAGTAATTAATGACAATTCAATAAATCGTTAAAACATTTGTATTTTATATTCAAATCAATACAAAAATTATAATTAGTTTTCATTCAATGAATGTCTCAAATAATAGTACTTCCAATGAGTTGTTAAACGGGTTTATAATCCAGTTTTGTCTCCAACTTCTTGTTGTCGGAGATCTTTCGGACGGCTTTCATGAAGTCCTCCTCAATCACGTAATCCCTGTCCGCTCTGATGGCGAACAGTCCGGCCTCTGTGCACACATTCCTCAGATCGGCGCCATTGAAGCCATCGCTCAGTTTGACGACTGCCTCCCAGTCCACGTCTCCGTGTTTGGCGATGGGTTGGGCGTGTATTTTCAGCACTTCCAGCCTTCCCTGTTCATTGGGGAGCGGGATCTCAATCTTACGGTCCAAACGGCCCGGTCTGAGGAGCGCCGGGTCTAGAGTGTCGGGTCTGTTGGTGGCCATAATCATCTTGACCTGACCTAAGCTGTCGAAGCCGTCCATTTGGTTGAGTAGTTCCATAAGAGTCCTCTGTATCTCTCGGTCAGCACTCGTGCCTTCACTGAAACGTCGGCCCCCAATGGCGTCGATCTCGTCCATGAAGATGACACAGGGCTGGTGATCGCGGGCGTAGTTAAACATCTCACGTATGAGTCGAGCGCTTTCGCCGATGTATTTGTCGACGATCGCAGACGAGACCACTTTCAAGAAGTTCGCCTCCAGTTGTGAGGCCACAGCTCTGGCCAGTAGTGTCTTCCCAGTGCCGGGCGGACCGTAGAGCAGACACCCTTTGGGTGGTGTTATACCCACTCTCTGGAAGAGCTCGGGGTTAAGGAGTGGCAGTTCAATCACTTCACGCAATTCGCGGATCTGTTCGCCGAGACCACCGATGGACGAGTAGTTGACATCTCCCGGGTCTTCGTGAGACATGTTGTAGACCAAGGGATCCACTTCTCGGGGAAGGTATCGCATGATCGTAAGGGTTGTCATATCGAGTGCCACTCGAGTGCCGGCCTTGAGCTTGGATTTGTCCAATTGGCGCCGACACCCGACCACATACCGGGGCCCGTTTGTCGCCTTCACGATGACTGCAACGAAACAAAGACATCGATTAAGACATTTGTCGTCCATTGTGTCCAACAAATGGTCACACATTTGTCTTCAGTCAGTTGTTTGAGTACTTCTCCCACTATTTGTCCCACACTTTGAAGTGCTTTCAAATCGTTTTCACTTTTTTCGTATTGTTTGTTGACTTCTTTCAGTGATTCCCGAACTGAAGACATGTATAAATGAATCCATTATTACATTTCAAACCCCTTTTCATTGTCATACAAACCCTCTTTAAGCCGGGCCTCGATCTCCCGGTGCTCTACAAGCTTTTTGCGGTACTCTTGTAGGCCTTTGTCGCGGATGGGGTCAGGGGTTGTGGGTATGACTGCCATCGAGGGTCAACTGAGTGGCCAATAAGGGGTTAAATGAGTTTAAATTAATTGTTTGTTTATATTCACTCGAAAGCAATGTTTCAATGATTTGCTGAATCACTGAATCACTCAATGCTTACATTCATAGCAAACGTCACTCAAAACAAACCGTTTGTCAAAACCCTAAACTCAATGCCATTGAAATCATGTGAAACACAAAACCCTTTTCACTTCAATTGAATACGTTTTATGTGTTTATGCTTTGAATGTATGAAAAGTTGTCTTAACATCAATGCCATCTATGGCTTCATTTGACAATTATTATTGGATTGTAGCGAATGGTCAAGAATAGAAGAATCACCATGCTCAATGTGCTCTCATTTGGCACTGGTCATCATTGCTAAGTGATCTTGGTCTTATTCTAGCCTTAATTCAATGCTGATATTCAAACCCTTATCATTGAATCGATTGATTGCATTCATGAGAATTGATGTCCAACTCTTGTGTCGACCATTCGTGTCATTCACTGTAATATCGTTTGTCTAATAATTTTATATCAATTGTAAAGTTATTTATAAAATATTTTTAATAATGTTCTCGATATTAAAACACAATTAAAATCATTAGAAATGAAAATAAAAGCAAAACATTTTTACTTAAAAATCTTTACTCTCTTTAAACAATACACAGAATAAAAGCCATAAAACCTACTGTCCTTTCGCTCACACGATAATAAATGGTAATAATGGTATGGCATGACCTGGAATGGCATGACATGACATGACATTGCTCATTCATTTCATTAAAATTTTTAATTAAAAACACTTTTATTAAATGTTTGAAAGTATTATTCAATACCTGTATTACAAACCAATCGCTACAACAATACAAGTATTGAATTTCCTTCCGTTCCTTAATTACAAGCGCAGGCATTCATACATCAAATTTGGCTCTTTTTATGTATAAATACCTCAAACAAATATCGACGAAATTGTAGAGAAATGTCACAAAAATCGATCAAAAATTGAGAGCAAAATGAGGTATAATTAGCGTCTGTCACGTAATCCAAGATATTATTGCATTTTCGTTCATTTCATTGAATTTCATATAAAACTATTTTCTATTAAATTCAATGCATTTTTATGCTAAACATTTGCATGTCGTGTACATAACCAATGAATACCCGGGTATTCATTAATAATATGTTTTATATTCACTAATATTCAATGATTTGAAGTAAAAGTTTACGTCAAAACATCTGAAAAAGTTATGGAAAGGGATATTAAGTTAAGTTAAGATCAAAATACAGACTTTATTGCCATCAGAACTAAACTTGAATTAACATTCAATCAAAACGTTGTCTCAAAAAATATTTTCAACATTTACTCCTTTTTTGATAACATAAAAGAAAACTCATTTATAATATGAATATTTTTTTATTCAAAAAACTCGTCAATCATTAAAAAGTGAAATATTTTGTTCAAAACGAAATTCATTAAAAGAAGTGAAAAAACCTTTTACTAAAAACTCATTTCAAAGTACTTTTTAGAAAAGAAAAAATTTATTCAATAGATTAGTGATATATAGACAGAGGCCTCAAAAAGGGGGGGAATTAAATTATTAATAGCAATGTGCCAAAGATAAGGGGCTTATTATGCTATGCTAAATGCAAAGGGGGTCCTAAGTGTGAAAAGGGATGTGAATATTAATTGTTTAAATTGCAAAAATACAAAGAAAATTATCACAACTTCTTATCCATCATCCGATCCGTCACTCGTTTCTGAGCACCGACACTAAAAACCCTTGCATATGAAATGCGACGAATATTACAATTATCATAAGTTATGGTTAACTCTCGAGTAATATATAATCATTTGATATATAATTATTTTCATTCAAATGTCATTCAAAATATTATTCGTTTAAAAAACCTATAAAAACAAAAACACATTTTATATGAGTCTATGTTTGGATGAAAACATTCAATGAATTTCTTCTCTTAATTGAAGTGAAGTAAAAAACATAATGAAAGCCAAAAGACTCCGGAATTTCCGATTTAAATAATAATCAATCGATTGATTAATTGTTTTATTTGTTGAGAAAAACTGATTAAATGTTTATTAATTAATCAAATGTTTGTTTTGCGAAAACAAAACATTAAAAAAACCATTTTTTTCTCTTAAGGAATAACATTAGCAAAAAAAATAGAGATTAAAAATAGTTATTAAGATTTGTTGCGATAAAGGATTTAATGGGAAAAAAATGTTAATGTTTTTGCGAACACAAAAATTATTCACAAATCTGTGAAAATGAGTTTATATTTTCAATTGTGTATTGAATTTGTTTGCAATCAATGAACAAATTGGAGGACAAATCGTGTGTAAAAATAGATTCATTGCAAGCAAACAAGTTATTAATTACCGGCTCAGTCTATAACTACAGTATGTGATAATAATAGTGTATTTTTGAGCAATAAATTCTTGTTATCGAAAATGATTTGAAATAATTTTCAAATACTATTGCCTTTGATATTCATTTGGATTTAACGAGCAAATGGTTTATCAATAAAATTCATAACCATTTATAGCCTATAATCAGGGGATAAACGAAAATAATTGTATTAATAAATTGTTTTCAAGTCTATCACTGAATAAATATTTTTTCACTTAAACAATGAAATGAATATTTGTTAACATTTTTATACTCTATTGAATTGAATTATTGTTTCCTTAACTATACTCTTATATTTCAAACCCCCTGATGGCCCTGACTTTAATCATGGCAAAACTGTTGCGCAAATTAATGGCAATAAATTTATTTTGAGTTTCAAAATAAGACAATTAATTATTTTGAGCACATTTTGCACCGGAGACATACAAACCCGCCCTAACTCTCAGATAAATATTTTTTTGTTCGTACTTTTATTGCATAAAAACATTGTTTTTCTGTTATATCAATAAAGAAGTGGTTTTTCGTGAAATCAATGAATACCACAAAACATAAAACATATTAATTATTTTACGTCAATATATTCGTCGATAAAAAATATAATGCAATAAAAAAAATATTTTAAATCTTTAAATCATTTTAAAATTGGGTGAAAATAAAAGTTAATAAAACAAACATAATTTATATGAGAGATAGCGGACAGGGGGTAGAGAATGCTTATAATCCCATGGCCATAGTTGTATGAAAACCCCCTGTATTTATGAAAAATCATAAATAAGTTAAATTAAATGACAAGACTTTGTAAATAATACGCGAATATAAGTCACAGAGAATTGTTTGAGTGCTCTATAAACCGGGTTATCCCTTGACTATGCATTTGTTTCTTATGTTTTATTTTATTCTTTAATTAAACTGAAGTTCAAAAACAAATTCAAATAATTTATTGAACTCGAAATGTGAGAGAAAACTAAATATATTTTAAATTAAATTCTTTGAGATATATATACTATATATACGTGTGTTTTCAAAGACTAATAACTCTTTTCCTTATTTTTAAGAGAAAAACATAAATTTTTTTTAAGTAAAAGTAAAGTAAATTTCGTTTTTTTTGGAAAAGTTTTGAAATTTATATAAATGTTTAGCACAAGTCGTGAGTAATTTAATTGAAACACATATTAATAAAAAGCTATAAATTATTTAAATATCAAACAGTTTTTTATTGTTTTTTGTTGTTTATAAGTAATTAATGATTATTTGTACGAAAAAAGTTTGGATATATTTAACCACTTTCTCAGTCAATACATATTGAATGAACTATTTTTAGTTCTGGTTATAAATAATGTTATTAATGATTAAAATTATTTGTTTTTCCGGTTAATTGTCGATAAATTTCGAAGAAAATAACTGTTATAAATGAGAGCATATATTCTGTATCGCAATTAATATATTTTATTTGAAAAATTCTGTTTTATATTAATAACAGAATATATATATTATATATATTTTTCTTTTTATTGTTTACGAAATGATATGAAATTCTGTTGAATTGAATTGTTTTTTCATTTCTCGTTGAAAATAAATGAGAGAATTGTAGTAAAAATTAATTAATTTACATAATTATAATGATCTCATGTATTGTGTATAAATGTATCGTTCGTTTGGGTCCCAAAAAAGCCCATAAATATTGCTTCGCTTAACAGTAATAATGAGTTTTTTTTTTTGCTCTTTGAATACAATTTGCGATATTTTTTGTGTTACAATAAAATAGTTGTGATTCGACTCTAATATTCATTTCACTCAAACTTATTAATAATTCTGGTCTCGACTCTAGAAATACACCATTAGTTGAGACCATTATTATATGCAATCGTTTCGAGAGATTATTGTCATTTCATTTTGCATCTGGTCTTTGACTGACCATAAAATTCATTTATCATTAATCGATGAATAAATTTTCGATAAAAATAACCTTTCGATTGATTTTTGTTATATTTTTCATAACAATAATCAAAAAATTATTCAAAAAATAATATTCAATCAAAAAAACTAAATCAAATTAATAATTATAATTCAAATTATGTAATATTTGTATATAATTTGTGTTCAATTCATTAAAGCATTTTTGTGTCCAATAATTATTACATAAATTTTGTTTGTCTTTAATTATTTTTATTCATAAAATAACAAATAAAAAAATGTTTATAACTTTTACTTCAAAAAGTGTTTGAATTATTTTTTATTCATTTTATAAACCGTTTAAAAGTCATATCTTGAGTTCCGGCCATAAAATGAGAGATAAAATATTAAATCTCTTAAAAATCTTACAAATTATGGCAAAGTCTGAAAAATATCTCCTCTTTTGTAAAAACAAATTATTTCCTTATATTATAATAATCTCAAAAATATTATTTCAATACATATTTATTCTACAAAATAATGAAATATTTTATGGAAAAAAATAACATTTTCTCTAATCTCAGAATTGAACTAAAAATGTGATAGTATTTCATGTCTGACCTAATGTTGAAAAATGAGTTTTTAGATTCAAATCCGTTTAAACGGATAAATATTTCACTAATTTATATATTTTTTGCTATAATATCATTGAAAAGTCATTTAGTATTTTAAGCGATCGTTAAAAATGTTTTTTTAAAGAAATTTCTTATAAAAAAATAATTTCTGAATTGAATTCAAAATATAATACACTTTTGTATTCACTGTTAAGAATTGGCTGTCATTCAAAACAATTTATTAATTTGCATAAGAAATATGATTTTGAATTCAGATATGAATTAATGATTAATAACAAAAAAATTATATCAAATGAAAAGTTATTTTCATTTAATTTATTGAAATGAAAAAATCAAAAGAAAAGAAAAGTTTCAAACCATTCAAAAGGTATAATAATTTGCTGTTTTTATTATGAAATAAATGACAGACAGAGTGTCTTAGAGTGTCTTAGATTAGCATTACTTTTGTATATATTAAATACAAAATACAAAAAATATAATAAATTGTTAATGTTTTTGCATAACTAAAAGACATGTGAATTGATTATTGAAAAACTAGTTCTGAAACGAAAGTTTGATTTGTTTATGATATCATTCATTTTGAATCAATTCAATGATATTATATATTAAGAAAAATGAAATATTTTCACAAAAATTTCATTCAAACCAATATTAATGTCCATCAAAAAGGGAAAACATTCAGCAAAAAATTCGCTGATATACTAATTGTTTGCTATAATGAATGTTTACCTATTCTTATGGCTCTGACATTGAGTTTCATAAAAGAAAAAATAAGAAAACCTTTTCAGTCCTTGTAATAATAAAATGCAATTTTGTTTTATTTTCTTTATTCAAATATCTATATATTTTCGTAAATACTGTATTGGACTTCAAATGGCATACCTGTGCTATAATATCAATATTAAATAGCAATTGCTTTTCATTCCTATCATTAACTTATATCTCATTCTTAGCCTAAAGAAATCAAATCATAATTTTTCATATTATTAATGATAGTTCTCTTCAAAGATAAAAATATTGAACTTTTCTTTCTTTATAACACAATATATGAAAGCATTTAACAGAAAAAAATACGCATAAAATGTGTTATTATTTGCTTTTGATATTTTATACCAATTTATAGTTGAGGTTCACTTTTGTTATTAATTATTATTATTTGTAATAAACATTTTGGACTTCAATGCAAACCATTACAAAATAAAACACAATTTTTTCTTCATATAAAATAGTCATATAGTATTGAATCTGATGGTAAGACAGGAATGGTATGTCTTAAGATCTTGTGACTGATAGCAGATCTATTGATTCAAAAAAATCCAAATCTGATTGCATTACAGAGACAGCAATCGATCAAACGATTTGTTATAACAATTGACAGACAATTGAAAGGGAATTGTAAGTCAAAGACAAGGATAACAAGCCTTTGAATTAGTTTTTCATAACATTTATTCAATCAATAATTTTTGAGTTCATTTTGTTTTTAAAACAAAAACTTGAAATATAAATGTAAAGCCATTTCTCATATAAATCTTTTTTGTAAATATTTTAATGTGTTTTTTCAGATGTTTTTTATCTGATTTTGAAAAATACGTTTATTTGTAGTTAAAAAGACTTAAATATTTTTCATTATATTTTACAGTAATTTATCATAACTTTAAATACAGAAAAAGAAAAGTTATTTTTGTAAACATTTATTATAATAACAAAACTCATAGAAAAGACGTCAAAAACGCTTTTTTGTTACAAATATTTCATGTTTGGCTCATATCTTATATTAATATTAGTCATAAAAATAATTTGTTTCACAAGAATCTCATTCAATTCTATACCCCTTTTGTGTAAAAATCGATTAATTTTCTTTAAATACAAATAAAGTAAAAATAAAAATATGTGAAAAAGTTTTGCGTCAATCGCTGTATAACTGGTTGGCACTCAATATAATCACTCATTACATGCTTTGCGGCTATTCTTCACAAGAATTGAATTAAAATCTGGTTTTTGTTAACAATTAAACACAATTATCATTATTATTGACATATCATTGACACACGTCTGGCGTCAAAGTTTCGCGTCAAACCATTTACACAACGAACACAAAACGTAACAAATATTTTCATTTATAATAATATAATAAATTTTAATTCGTTTTAAATCTTAAGTCTTTTGTTAATAAAAAATCATTTTTTCTTCAATACTATATTAAAGTATAAAAAATATTTTCCTAAAAAACCCTTTCCTCACAATAAACATATTGTCAGACATTCGATAATTATTGAATAACACTGTAATTAATTGAAGGGGCGTTTGAAAGGGGTTTCACAATTCATTAAATTGATATGTTTGTAGTCCAGGCGCTGCTCAAAGGGGTATACTTTCAATGTCAACAATTCATTTAAAATACTTAAGTTTAGAACAAATATTGAATACAGATATTATAGAAGGAATTGTATGGAAGAGTGAGTTCAATATAAAGTATGATCAAGGTAAGGCAACACCATATCTTATTGTAATTATCCCTATTCTCCCAAAAAAGGGGTAACTTTTATAATTTCAAACCTAAGGGTATGTTTTTTTCTGTAAAATTCTTTTCACTTTAAGTATAATTTTTTGGCAAATTGTTTGACGACTATAACATCGATGGCACAGTTAGGGCACAGCGAGAGCACAGTTAGTTTCTTCACTGATAGCCATCTCATCGAACAAATTATAGCAGATTTTCCTAATATTTAACCATTAATTAAAATTCAATTTTTTTCAAACTGTTTTTAAACCCTTTAAATAAAGTTTAAATTATATACAGAATAAAAAATTATGTTTTAATTGAATGTAAAGACATTTTTACTAACAATCGATCCAAGGATTTATTGAAATATTTTTGTCAAATCATTAATAATCAAAATTGGATTCAATTTAACTGTAAGGGAAAAAAAGTAAAAAATGAAACTTTACTTCAAATCATATCAGAAATTAATTATCAATTATTTGATTTTTATTGGCTTTTGATTTACAAACGACTTGTTTTCAGTTATTTTCAATTCAATTGATTTTACATTTTTTTTCATTCAAAAACGTATTTCTTTATACATTTGGCATCAAATTTGAATTCAAAATGAATTATAATTAGTCTCTAAATGACTGCAAAAAAATATCTAAAAAATTAATGATTGATTAAAAAAATTAATCGTTTTTATAGAAATAGTGTTTTTTTCTCAAAGAATATATTGAATTAAAAAGTTTTTTTTGAAAATTAATTATTTTTCATTAATAATAATATTGTGAAGAAATATATTTTTAATGCCCAGAAATGATCGCTAAATACTATTTAATGGTTTAAAATTGATTTGAAATTATATTTAAATTGAAATTATAAAAAAAATATAAAATATATTTAATTTATTTGATATGATTTTATGCTTTAAAAAACATTTTATCACAAAGTGATTAAATCAAAAAACAAATCAATGGCTCAAAACTGGTTCAAAAAAATTATAGCAAATGTTTGCACAAAACAAAAATATTTCTATATTTAAAAAATAATGATTTATTTATTTATTTGGTTTTAAATCGATTTATTTATATCCCCCCTTCGAAGGTTGCGCTAAACAAATCATTTAATATAATACTTATTTAATTTAAAAATTAAAAACATTTTTAATTGAAAGTAAAGATGAGACAAATTCTAGACTTTTTCATTCAATTTGCAATATATTCTTAAATCAAATTTCAATTAATTTTTCGAAAATACTTTTTTTCTGTAAAGATTTGCCGAGAATTTAATTAATAAAATAAAAATATGTTTTCAAAAACTACTCAATGAAACGAAATTGAAATTTTTGTCATTTTTTATTTATATATTTATTGGAATTAATATTAGTTTTTTGTTTGTGTTTCAAATGATTTCTTTAAATAAATTTATATATTTTTCTCATTTTTCTTCTAAAGCTAAAAAAATTTCAAATTTTATATTCCGATCAAATATTTTTTGTTTCATTACTTCTAATCTCAAATAAATTGCTTTTTTGGGCCAAAATATTTATAGTGAAAATGAGAAAATTATTTCTCAGTCTCTATATCTGGTGCCGGAATGTTATGAGTCCTTTACATTAGAGAACATTTTCGGAGATTTTTGCCTTCAATTACATTGATAGCCAAAAAAAATCTTAATTTAATTTTGCGTTAAATATATCATTCATTTATAATTTGTTTTTGAATTTTATATAATATTTGATTCAAAATATCATTTATTGCATTAATGGCAGAAAACATAATATTATTCCGATCTTTATCTTCAGTTGAGATCATCACAAGTAATAAATCAAATCAGATGTGATTTAAGACATTCAGACATTAAAACTTAAACACTTTTATCGTTTCATTTCATATATATTTTCTTTGGTTTTATGTTTAAAAGGCATTAATATTAATGATATTGTTGTTGATAGCATCGACCCCCTGTCCCCCTGTTCCATATGACTAGCCATACCTTTGAGAGCATTAAATCCGTCTATATTTACAATGTTTATACTATACAACATATACTACAAGCCCCTATCGGTGCCCCTGACCACCCTGGCCACTCTGACCACTTTGGCCGTCCTCTTATGAATGATTCACTTTTGAAAAATGCATTCCCTATAAGGAATTGATGAGTCGGCACCGGACCCATATGCCAGTGCCATAACATTATTATCTGATGCTGTCTTTAGTTATTAGTTGATGAGTTCTAGCGATGATAATAGCGCACAGGTATGGCACCGGTACTGATGGATCCCATGAGAGATAACTCCGATGGCAAACATTATTGGACACCAAAACGCACACAACAAATGCATTGTCTGAGCTATACTACCAGTGCTCTACTAATACTCATAAATTTAATGCTAACTTCAATTCCCAGTAATTTTAATCATAAAGTTTTTCTTCTATGACTTTACTCTTAATCTAACAGTCCTTTTGAGCAGAATTTATACCTCAATGTTGTGTCAAAAGAAAAACTTTTTGTTTATTACAAAACACTTTTAAATTATATTAAATGTAATGAAAGTTATTATAAAATGTTTGAGCTTTTCATTAAATGATTAAATGTTTATCGGCTTTAGATCTGAAAAGTTTTCATTGAGTTCTTTGACAAAATGTGTGTTAATTGTCGTCATTATAAATATAATTATATTTTTTTCTGATATGTCTTTGACTCTCAAATAGCCTTAATATCAATATATCATAAAATGTTTTACTTCTTATTAAACATCAAATGTTTGGCAAATATTTTGAATTTTGAAATTAATGATCAATTAATTGATATTTACATTAGAATAATGTCATCAAAAACTTAAGCAAAAGTTATTGCAAATATTAATCGATTTGAAGGCTTCACAGATGTAGTGGTGGTGAGCACTGGCCATAACCTGCAGTTACTCAGCATCTGGTGTTCAGTCGTGTATTTTGATGGACAAATGGAGTGATTAGTTGTTGTGTTTGGTTCTGAACCTTCAAAACAATGCTTGGGTAACAGTGCGATCAAATTGAGACACTGGCAGAGGAAGGCCAAGGGGAGAGAGAGAGAGAGAGAGAGAGAGAGAGAGAGAGAGAGAGAG
>JAQIXR010001448.1:0-12488 GCA_034700825.1 Quadroppia sp. Gr-Ori-00064
TTGTTCTCAACCAAACCCTTATCTCCTATTGTGAAGACATTCTCGAAATACTTGTGTTGAAAATTCCACTACAAAAATAGTTTCGTTTATTCTCAACAAAAATACTTTTTTTTTGATTGAATTCTTTGATAATAGAAATAAAAACCCTATCTTTGAGAGCGTCTGACGGAATCCCATTGACATTCCCATTCACCTGCCATTCCTTAACAATGCAGTCATAACAGTGTGAATGAATTAGCATTTTCTACAGTAGTTATGAAACAGTGAAATATATCTATTTATTTCCAATATCTCATCCGTGACAAGTCATATGTCATCTGTCATTAGAGGTATTGAACGCACCGTTAAATACAGTTATCATCCGTTGATTAGACACTAATCGGATATCGCATTCAAATGTCTATCCATTAATACATAATTAGATTATTATAAAAACATATGAATAATGAATGCCTCGAAAAGAGCACCGAATGAAACAATTTGTTAAACAAGCGATTAATTAGACGAAAACAAAGAGAGAATTCGTTTGACAATAGGAAATGAAAGTTCATTTTCATTGACTGTAATTAACAGTGAGTTAACAGTCAGTGAAAAACCATTCAATTCATGAGCTCTTTATTCACACAATAAATACATTTGAATTAAAAGTCATTTAATTTTTTTTTGTTTCAATGACTGTTAGGTCGCTGTAATCGCGGGGAACATGAGTTTAGCGGAACTCATATCCGGTCATAAGCCAGAAATGGTCGTCCCGTATAGGGATAAACCCAAATACAATCCGACGCGACGGCCGGCGCCGCACAGTCAGGACGAACACCATTACAATAGAGAGACTGTAAGTGATTTGTGAAATACGAGTCAAACGTATTTAACAACTGTTTATAACTGGGAGACAATCGGGCGATATCTGCCCTTCCCATCACCTGATCATTTCTATTATAATCATTTTTAAACCCCTTTTTTTGCCCCTGATTTTTAAAGTGTCAAAGTATGGATGCGAACAAATATAACCGCAAAGTGTTTGGCCAAATACAGTCCCAGTGCGGGCCCGGCGGCTGTCCCTCATCGCCATCCCTGAGCCAGCGTTCGTGCGCCACATCCACGACGACGACCACCACGTCGTCGGGCGTCTGCTGTGAAGACGAAACGACACAATCGGACGGCGCCGACGAAGAGCAGGACTCGGAGTCGTCGGACGAGGAGTCGATTAAACGGCCGGTGCCGTTGACGCCCGGCATGACAGTGATAGCGGTGGCCGACTATAACTCTGGCGATCCGACACATCTGGCGCTCCGGAGGAATGATATGATTGTGTTATTGGAATCAAAGTCTTCGCCGCCGACTATCGCCAACCAGAAGCTACTCCTCGGCCGTCGATGTCTCGATGGAAAGGAGGGTCTGTTCCCCACCTGTTGTGTCGAGAAAGTCAAACAACGAGTGGAGGGCCGACGCGACCAGAAGTACTCGTCCACAACACTGCCGGCCAGGGGTCGGAGTAATCAACGAAACTTTCTCAAAAATCAGGTGCGCTTTTCATTCACAGGGGGTTTAAAATGAAAAATAATTAATGAGTTATTCAAAGATTAATTATTTTTTTAACACTCCATAAATAGGACTCTTTAGGCACCGGTAGCTCGTCGTCCAATATGGGTCTCTACCACGAAAGGACAGTCACATTACAACGGGGCTCAAAGGGCTTTGGCTTTGTATTGCGTGGAGCGAAGGCTACTTCACCACTGCTTAAGGAACAGAACCAGTCGTTGATTGGTTTGCAATACTTGGATGAGATCGAGAGCCAAGCGGTGGCCGAAGCGGCCGGCCTTAAGAGAGGGGACTTCCTATTGGCGGTCAACGGCTCTGACGTCAGACACATGTCTCACGAAATGGTTGTGCAACTCATCAGACAATCGGGCGATAGAGTGACGATGACTGTGGCCACACCTATACCCCAGTCCCGTAACAAACAGTTCAAATCCATTCTCAAGACTAACAAACAGAACAAAAGTCAGACAAAGCCGTCAGACCAGACGCCCGGCGCCGACGACAGCGCCGACATTGCACTGTTGTCCACGTCTATGCCTGAGGGCCGAGGGATGTATGCGCCGAATCTGCAGCAAAAGTTCTCGACATTACCCCGAAATATGAACAACCAGTCCATGAATTCGGCCACAAGTGTCCGCTCGACGTCCAGAGGTCGGGCACCGCCGGCGCCGCCAAAGAGAGATCCGGCCACCACTCTGTCCATTGGCAGAGCCAGAGCCCGATCGCTGCACCTGCCCAATAGCCAGGGTATAAATTGATAGCATTTTTCACAGTGTTTTTAACCGACGCCTACTGTTTAGGTCAATCCGGTTCCCAATCGCAGACGAAGGGCGACCCCAACGTCGACTACGACTCTGAGGGCCGGTCGACGAAGAGCTCTTCGCCGACGACATCAATCGAGTCAATGATAGCCAACAAAAACCTCAACAACAACAGCACCGGCGCTAAAGTGGCGTCGATTAGAGCCCGTTCCTCACGGCGTATATCCAGCTATGAGTTGCAGGAGTTCTTCAACAGACAGGAGTCGGACGACGCGAAGGGAGGAAAGACGTTCGAGTCGATGACGGCGCTCAAGAAGAAGAAGAGCGCCAAAGGTTTGCACAAGAATTTCAATTCGACGCCAGATATACACAAAGAGCTGTCGGAACAGATCAATGAGAATCTGTTCCAACACCTGAGCAACAGCGAAGAGGAACTGTTCTACAGCACCGGCATATACGCCAAGACGTTGACACTCAAAGGGGGAAAGTTTATCGCAGACAAAGAGATGACCACAAACTTCGACAGCAATGGCGCCGCTTCGAGAGCTCCAGCACCCAGTTATCCGCCGCCACCTCCGCCACCAGCGGGTGCTCCGCATCAGACATCTGTTGTAAGTATTATATTAGGGATGAGTCTCTCAGAAAAACACACCCTTTAATTGTGAAAGCCATTACAGGGGGTGTTTTTGTAGTGATAAATGCGATAATGAGTACTGTATTCCCAGATCAAACTCACCCTTCAATCGTCCAAACCCTCAAAACACAGTCAATCGGATTATGCGAACTTCGAATCGGTTGCACAAAATCAACAAATGCTGTCCAGCTTTAGGCCAGTCGTACAGCCGGAGCACATGGACGCGAAAGTGCAGCCCACAGTCAAACAGGTGGTGCAGAAAGCGCCGGCGCCACCGCCCGGCTCACAGCCCAAGAGCACGGCCAACATGAAGGCCGCGCGACAGCCGAACACATCGAACGCACCGACATCTGTGTACTCACGACAGGACACCATAGAGAAGCTCGAGGAACAGCTGTCGTCGCCGCACATACCGGAGCCCGACTACTCGACCGATGAGGAACAGGGCGTTCACCAGAATCGAGATATGACGACATTTAGACAGAATAGCAGCCGAATGACCGCCAGTGCTGTCGTCGACACCAACAGCACCGGCAGTTCTGCGACGAGTAATCGTTTGACGCAAAGTTTTGTCGAAAATATGCCAAAAAGTGCCACAAATGAACCGAAACCTACATTGAGTTCGACGACGGAAAGGGTTAAACCGCAAATGGTTTCGGCCGAAGAACTCAGGGCTCAAACGGAGAAAATCAAGTCAAAGACCATTTCCAATGCGAGCGCCGCTTCCGGTGTGAAGAGCGTCGACAAAGAGGTCGAAAACAACGAATCGATCAGTGATTCCAATGACAGTTCTGTGAGTAAAGTGAGAAAAAACATCCGAGAGTTCGAGCGGAGGTCAAGTATTTGTGACACAACTGTCCCTCAAGTGATCAAAAAAGACAATTCTGTGGCAATCAATAGTAACAACAATTCCATACCAATGAGTAAGTCGTGCTTCGAAGTGGACTTCTGTGACAACAGCTCTTCAGGTATTCATGCAAAACACTGGCCTTTAAAACTAAAAACTCATTTCAAACTGTCTTTCCTTCTGAAAGGGGTGTCGAGTGATGTCGACGGCGAGTATGGCATCAAAAGTGATATAAAAGCCAAACAATTGTCTCAAAACTCACAACAAATACAACAGAATTCACAACACATTCAAAGTCAACGCAATTCGCAAATAGTGTCCGAAAAGATCGCAAACCTAATGGCGGCGACACTACAGACCAGTCAGTGCGCGGCGCAGACACCCGCGCCCCTGCCATCGCAGGCGGCGGCGCCCACTGCTGGCACCCATACGAGTCAATGTGTTCGACGCACAGCCAGTTGTTGCGAAGACAACCATAAGATTAGAGCCAAGAATTGGCAGAATCAGAGCCAGTCGGAGATGTCGGCGCCGAGGCCTACGACTGTCCACACGAGTATTGCCAGCAATTTTGTGCCAAATCTTCACAATCAACAAAAATCGGTTTCGTTTACATCTAAATATCCAGACAATGCGAGCACCGGTAGCACACAACTTGGTGGTCAACAGAGGCTGACACAATGCCAGACGACTGTCCAGAAAAGCAGTGGTCAACCGATTCGACTACAGATCGACTCATTGGGTATTTATTGGACTTTTTTGAGACAATTATTCTTTGAATAAAATTTAATTCTGTTATTCATTAACAGAATATATGAACACTTGTTATAACAAAAAAACATCCCTTTCCTCAATAGGTTTGGCCGCTGTGAACGAAGTGGACGTTTTGGCTCAATTAGTTCCTCCGCCGCCAGAGTTCGCGGCCCCACCGCCCGGCCATCCGGGCAGAGCTGACCCCCGGGTGCAGACAGTTGTGAGTCAAAGCCAACTACAGTCACGACAGCAACAGTTACTGCACTTAAGACAACAGCAATTACTGCAACAGCAGAGACGGGTGCGACAACAGAGTCCGGTGCCGTCCACACAGCCGCCGCCCATACCATCCCAGCCGCCGCCGACGACACTTCCACACCAACACCATCTGCAACAACACTACCACATGCAGAACAAGGAACAGATCAGAATCATATCCCCAAACCCACACCAGTCGATGGCTATGGCCACACATGCGGCACAGGTGGCCAAACAGCCCACACCACAACAGTATCAACGCCTCCATCAACAGGTAATTCACCATAACTTCAACTCAAACCAATTCTATGATAATCGCAGTCATAAAAACCAAATCTATTTCTGAAAGCAATTCAATACAAATAATAATTATTTTATTTGTTTTTTTTATTAAAAAAAATTTCTATTTTTAATATTTGTATTAGTTTTTGAAATTTTTGTTTCATTCATACGGTTTTTGACTGCAGTTTTTTTTGTTCACAATTTTTTTGAGACCTTTTTTTCTCATTTATTATTCATTTTATTTAAAATATATTTTATTTGTTTTTTTTGTTCAATAATTTATTTTTTGATTTCTTAGACAATAATCGCATGATTTGTATTCAATAGACAATTATTAAATAAAAAATATTTTTTGATTTTCAAAAGTGTTGTTTTTTGTTGTTTCGTGGATGGTATTGAGGATGTCCAAGATCATTATGTTCTGATTGAAAGCCTGATTGAAAATGCATTTAAACATTGTTTTACAGTTTGTTTTAAAGCGAATGAATTCATATCATTATAATTGTTAAACACATTTAATGGCAATGAATGTCAAAACACTTCATACATAACACAGGTATTGGACGGACGACAGCAGACCACTGGAACCCCACCGCCAGAGTTCGGGGACCTATTGGCCCGTCAAAGGGCGGCACAGATGAGAGCACATCAGCAACAGATCGAACAACAGATATCGGCGTCCATGCGATTGGGTGTCAACAACTGGCAGGGCTTGAAGTTAGACCCAAGCCATCCACAGTTCGCTACATTACAGCGCCATATGGCCAGTGGTGGTCACGTCGTCCACCAGATGCCCATTGAGGCCACCGGTGGTCAGCCGTCGGCACTACAGTTGGCGACACTCACACGCCATCAGACACTGTCTGGTCAAAGACAACCCAATTATTGCGATTACACGCGTCTGACGGTTCAGAACCGACTGATGCGCCACTTGTCCGCCAGTCCCCCAACGCTCGGCCAGTCGTCAGCTCAGGCGCCGCACTATTCCGGCAAAGCCATCATCGACTGGACCACAGATGACGTCCACGAATGGCTCAAATCGATAGGAATGAGCGAACACTCGGCGGAACTCAAGTACTTCAACGGCGCCAAACTCATGCGTTTGGACAATAACGCACTGTTAGCACAAGGCATACGACAACAACAGCACCGGATCTTTTTGCTCGAGAAACTCAAACAACAGATACTCAAAAATCATCATTAAATTTGTGTTTCGAGTCTTCAATGAATTTAATGAACAAAAAACGAAATAAACTTTTTTTTCGACAATAAGTTTCATTACATTCATTATAATCACTGCTATTATGTTTCACTCAATGTTAGACATCATTAAACCCTGTGTTATAATAACAATGTTTTCCATACATTCATTTCTGTCATTAGTTGTCATCAATTAATTCAAAGTTATCTATAAATTGAATTTTTGTGCAATATTTCAATAATAAGTCTTTGTTCTAATGTTAGTTCAATTGTAGCTGTTTTTCATGAAAGGACATTTCAAACCAATAACTAATTTAAAAATTAATTCATTTTTTATATAAAATTCCATTCATTTTATAATTTTTAATATCATTTGTGATTATATACGAGAATTGGATACACTTTAAGACGGTTTAGATTTTGTTTTTTTTTTGAAATTTTTCGTAAAATTGAAACAAATTTAGAAATGATTTCTAATTACAAACATTTAGTATTGAATAATGTTTTCAATAATTAAAATGTGTTTATATTCTGAATATAATTAGAATTTTTAGATAATAATAATTATTACATAAAAAGTGATTGTAATTTGATATGAGATTATGAACGAAATGTTTGAACAATTTATGGACTGTTTTCTCAAAGCATTGAATTTTCAAATGAAATATTTGCTCATTTAATGACAATTATTATTAAAAGTAACGAAACGTTTTTTGTCTATAAATATAAAAAATGATTTTCTCTTTGAATAACAATTTTATCAATAAATTAAGTGATAATAAAAAACTGCTTTTATATTCATTGAATATTTAAACGAAGAAAATATAAAAATATATTACATATAATTATTTGAAAACATTTTTCTATGGTTTGATTCTTCACATAATATATAGATAATACAAAAGTTAATTATAAGAGATATTTCATATTACTTCAAATGACAAAGAATTTCATTATCAGTGAATGCTATGAAACAAATATAAGATATGTCTTTTAAAGAATTATTTTCAATTCTCATTGCTAATTTCAATGGACGATCAATAGGTACGTATGCAATAAGGGATAGTTAAATAGCATTAATTTTATACATTTATTAGAAGATTACAAATACGTACCGAAAGGATTGAGAAGGGATTGTAAATGACATTTAAAACTGTGATAATTTTTATGAACTAATGGTTTTTAAGTGAATGAAACCTTATATAAAAGATAGCAAATAATACGCATTACTCGATTGAGTTATTTTTTGAATTACATTTTATATATTTCTTTGCAATTTAAATGAATATAATTTCACATATATATTTCACTATGATCAATTGTAATTTAACCTAGATCATTATGAGAATGTAATGAGTTTCTTTTAAGATGTTTAATGAAGATTTGCAAATATCAATGGATTCCTCGACAGAAGATCTATCAATCAGATTAATCAACAGAGAAGTAATTATCAAAAATGCATATCTTGTTTAAATAAATTATTCACAAAATATTCTGTAGTTTCTTTGACAACAAAAATTACTATGAGTTCTACTTTTGAAGATAAACAGGTTCAAAATGTTCAGGTACTGTACTAAATAATAAGGTCTTTTGAAAATAATGTTAATTTTTACATTTTATATATACTGTATGTTAGGATGAAATAAATATTGTTCTTCTGAGTGAATCGGTAGAAGACAATGATTTAATTGTCAATAGTTTTGCAAATTATTTGACATTTAAGACACTGAAAGAAGCTATTGATGGAGATGTTGTGTCACCTAAACCAATGTCATTTAACATTACACATCCGGAAACAATCGAAGAAATTCAGTTAGAATTTGGTACGTTTGACAAACGAATTCAGTTTGAGTCAAGTCCGACACCAGCCGTATGTGAGTTTCAATTAACTGAACAAACAGTACGTCTAATAATAGCGAAGAGTACTATTGATCACAAAGATGTCCTTGAATCAATATGCAAATATGAACACATCAATTGTATTTCTATTCTTCTTTCCACATCTGTTCCCGAATGCAACTATAAATTTGAGTATTTTATTAAGAAAATCTTAACTCTCTTTAGTAAAAGCTTTTGTAATAATATTGTCTTTTGGTTCACAAATACTAAGAATACTAATAATATCGGAAAAACTATAACTTCATTGAAGCAAATAATACTAAACACATCTGAAAATACAGGCATTTTATTTAATAAGGAAAATATTTATTGTTTTGATAGCGAGGCATTTGAATTAATGGTTGCAATGAAAAAAGGTATTTATTTAATTAAGACAAATATTTTTAACATATTCTAATTAATCTACATTTAGGTCTTGTCTATAATTTACACCAAATGAAGCAATTTGAAGTATATTGGACAAACTCGACAAAGGAATGTGGTCGTTTTATTGGTCATATAAAAGGGACATGTGACTATATCGGTCTTAAACGGCAAAATACAATTGATATTAAAGCTGTTAATGAAGCACGACGAATGATAATAATCCTTGCACATCCAATAAATAAGATAAAGGGACAAATCAACGAAAACTCGAAGCTTATTGAGAAATATAACAATGACATTAAAATTAAATTTATGAATATAGACAAACTCAATGAAAAACTTTACGTCACACAAAAAGATCTAAATATTGTACATAAAGATTATTTGAAAACTGTATGCTCTAATGAAAAATGCTGTACGACATTAAATGTTCGTGGTAAGCTCAAAATTAATTACAAAACATGTCACAATAGATGCCAATGTATGATTGGTGCTGAGAAGGATGTGGTGGGTCATGAAAATATTATGAATTGCGAAATATTCGACAATTGCTACTGTCGTTACTGTGGTTGTGAACCTGATCAACATTTGCTTATTGGTTATGACACAGAATTTGTTGATAAGCCTATTATTGATTCAATGATAGAGGAACAAATAAGAAATCAAAGCATCATTGTTGAAAATATTAAGGAAAATATTAGCGATATTAATGAAAGGAACAATGAATTAATAAATGAAAAAAATATCATAAATAAAACCAATATTATATTAATTAATTACCTCAAAGAAAATGCTTTCATTCCATATAATGATGGATTTAAAACATATTTGGAATATGTGATTAAAAATAAAGAATTATTAGCCAGAAAAAGATTATATGATCCGGATAAATTGAAATATTTCAAAGATATGCTTGAATAATATAAACGGGAAAAATATGTTCTTGATCAGGCATTGAATAGATACACCACAACCGATACTGTGGTCAAGTCATATAGTATCAATAAGTCTATAATTAATTTATATACTCTAAAAACATTTGGAAAGATGATTGAAGAGTACAATGTGTTTGAGAATTCCAATAGAATTTTATATAATTTTTACAAATATATCAATGAAAAGGAAAGTATGTTTTCTTGAAATATTCTACAAAAATAGTAATAATTAATATTATTTTTTAAAGCAATGTCGACAAATATGCCATCAAATGACATCTTTGATGACGTATCAAATTATGAAATGGAACATCACTCAGAAGATTCTGATGAATATTCAGGTATAATTTGATATAGGTATTAAGATATTTGAATATTGCTAATATTTTTATAAAAACATTTATAAATACTTTAAATATATTAAAACAAATATTAATTAGTCAAATGAATTTAATAAATAGTATATTAAATTTAGGATAATAATAGATTTATAATAATATATAATTAATAATAAGTTTATAATATAAATTACATTCAAAATCAGATTGTATTTCCGATACAACAAAGAACAAAAATAAGGTATTTTTGTGAGTTTTGAAGAAAATATTTAATTAATTTTTGTAAGAATTTCATAAATATTCTTCTGTTGGGCGAAACGGGTGTCGGAAAGTCGACATTCATTAATGGTTTTGCAAACTATTTGACATTTACTACACTCGAAGAAGCAAAAGATGAAGAGTGCATATCACTCATACCTTCGTCGTTCACAGTCACAGACCCTGACACTTTTGATGAAAAAGTTGTTAAATTGGGAAAAGACGACAATGAAGTCAATATTCCTGGTGCTTCAGCGACACAGGGATGCAAATCATATGTTTTTCCTTTTGATGAACTATTCATACGACTCATAGATACTCCGGGTGTTGGCGATACGCGTGGAATTGAGCAAGATAGCATCAATTTCGAAAATATTCTCTACTATATATCAAAATACGAACACTTGCACTGCATTTGTATTCTTCTTAAGCCAAATAACCCCAGAATTAATGTTATGTTTGAGTTCTGTATAAAACAACTGTTATGTCATCTCCAGAAGAGCGCAAGTAATAACATTGTGTTCCTCTACACTAACTCCAGAGGCACGTGTTATATGCCCGGGGACACCGCACCAGTACTCAGAAAATTACTAAATATGATCAAAAGTTCTCCCCCTTATGTGAACATACCCATCGAAAGAGACACCATATATTGTGTGGACAACGAGTCGTTCAGATTTCTGGTTGCGCTTAAAAATGGTTAAACATTTGGATATTTAATGAATTTCTGTTCAAAAATTTGTTGTTCAAATATTTATAGGAATTCACTTCACATCGGAGGACATGAAAAACTTCGCCGAAAGTTGGAATAAGTCTGCAAATGAATTCTTGCGTCTTATGAAGCGTATTATTGGCACCAATGATGGACAGCCAGGTCTGACACCACATAGAGTTCAGGACACCATTTCCGTCAATGAGGCCCGACGTCATATCATACGACTATCACAACCTCTGGCAGAGATCGCACAGAATATCGACGACAATCTCATTGTTATGGAAAGGCATAAAATTGAGATATTAGCCCAAAAGAGTAATATAAAGCATATGAAGGAAAATCTATATATCCCTCAACTGGACCTTGAATTAACTTCATTGGCTTATCCAAAGACTGTCTGTGCGAACGCCAAGTGTTGTGAAGTCTATAAAGTGGGAGGAATTGATAAATACAATTATAAGACGGTATGTCATAAGCACTGCCTTTTGTCAGGCGTTCCTAAGGAGGTGTTGGGCGACCCAAGGCTAATGGGATGCGCTGCTATGAGAGATGGAAAGTGTAAGGTCTGTAAGGATGGATGTGATTATAAAATGCATTTACATGTGTATTACGACTCACGAGTGGTTGAGAATCGCATTCAAGACCTTAATGTTGTCAAACAAATTAAGTCAAAAGAAGACTCAAAATTAAAGGCAAGGAAAATGATTTGGAAAATCGAAGAAAGAAGTGAATCATTGAAGAGCGAAATGTCTGTCATAACGAAAGTCACGGCAAAGTTCGCTCACTTCTTGAAGAACAATGCCATTACACCATATAATGATGCATTCAAAGCATATTTGGATTATATGATCGCAAACGAAGAGAGCCTTTCATTGAAGGGATCGAATAATATGCAAAACATTCAGTCATTGAATCTAATGCTCGCTAATTATGAACAGGAGAAGAAAATTCTTGACAAAGCTATGAGTGATTCGAACAGTGATTGCATTGTCTCAACTCAAGAGGTATTCGATGGCATCAAAGAGTTGTATGACTTGAAAATCTATGGCAAAAAAATTCTCGAATCACAACAAAAGCAAAACACTTCACGGATGGGAGAACAGGAGCTTAAGAACCGGGAGACTGTATTTAGGTTTACTAAATTAAAAGGTTTACAGTCGTATTCACAGAACAGACTTGAGTTACAACAAAGTTTCAAATCAAGATTTTGTACACAAACTATATTCAAAGAAGTAGCTCAAAAATATTGTAACTCAAACTAGAACACATAGTGTCTGAATTCTGAGTGACAGTCATATCAGATTAAACCTGTATAGTTGGCTTAACACAATACAGTTTACTCAAACATAAACATCGATAGTATAGTGGTTAGTATCACCGCCTGACACGTTATGTACAACGTCATCGCTTTCATTGAAGACTGAATTAGTGACCACTTCGTTGAAAATCGTCGAGAAGTCCATATACTCTGAATGTGATCCTTTGAGACAATATCCAATCTATTTATTAGATAAAATTTACTATTATTTTAACGTAATATTTAATTACAAACTTTTGAATAATATTTTTAATAATTAAAATCTTTTTATATTTAACTGAAAATAATTATAACTTTTAAATAATAATAAAGTGATTGTAATTTGATATGAGATTATGAACGAAATGTTTGAACAATTTATGGACTGTTTTCTCAAAGCATTGAA
>JAQIXR010001449.1:0-12485 GCA_034700825.1 Quadroppia sp. Gr-Ori-00064
GTAACACCGTTGTTAACATAAAGAATATATTTCCCGTTGTTAGCATAAAGAAGCACCGGGAGGTCATTCTGTAACACCGTTGTTAACATAAAGAATATATTTCCCGTTGTTAGCATAAAGAAGCACCGGGAGGTCATTCTGTAACACCGTTGTTAACATAAAGAATATATTTCCCGTTGTTAGCATAAAGAAGCACCGGCTTATGTTATCAACGAGAAAAATTGCTTATGTTAACAACGAGAGTGGCGACGAACTAACGAACTAACATGACCGGACTATATATGTCATTTTTTCAGGGAAAATGCCATTAAAAAAAGTTTTTTATTATTTGAAAGACTTATAGTTTGACTGCGCGTACGATAACACCCTTTTTGGGCACAACTGATATCACGGTGTTTTCAGCGCTCAGTTTTCCCATCTCTGTGTTCGGTGTGGCCTCTAATCGGTAGCGGAGGAGCAGTTTAGCCAATATTAGCTTCACCTCAAAGATGGCGATTCTCATTGCGGGACACATTCGCGGTCCGCCCCCAAACTCCTGCCACGAAGACTGATTCAATTCATGCCGGCGCTCAACAGCGAATCGCTTCGGATCAAACCGTTCCGGTTCGGGCCAATAGTCAGGGTCTGAGTGCATATAATCCGCGCTTATCATAACGGTCGCCCCTTTTGGTATAGTTATGTCTCTGTACTTATAATCGGCCAAACATTCTCTCGTTAGGAATGTCGACGTCTGGGGGGTATAGTCTCATCGTCTCCTTCACCACCATTTCCATGTATTTCAGTCCATCGATGCCATTGACAGTGAGTTCGCCTTCACTCTCGAGCACGTCGTTTACCTCTTGGCGAACCCTTTCCTGTATGTCGGGATAGTTGATGAGTACGTGCACTACATATACCAGTGCCGCACTCAGCTCTTCACACTCGGCCTCATAGAACTCGACAATGTTTGCGGTCATCTCGTCTTCGGAGAGAGTTATGTCTTTAGGCGGTTGACTATCACTGGCGTCAGTCATACCCGACATCCCTTTCACTGAGCTCTTTGCGTACGAAAGCATTAGTTGTAAGAAATCTTTGCGATTCATATTTGGGTCTTCTCTACGAATACGGAGGATATCTCTGGCCATACCATAGAGTATGGCACTCGAAGACAGGCCCAACTGTTCGCGAATCAATTCCTCGAGTCTTCGCACAGGATATAAGATTGTGTCCAAAACAGGAAAGCATTGAGTCGTTAAAAGAGTCCATTTGTCGACAATTCTTACGTCATAGATATGTTTGACGGCATTCATGAACACATCGTTTGATCCATTGTTTTGAACATTGCTTTCAATTCCGAAATGAATTCTTAGGCCGATATCTGTCGTCAGTTTGCGAAACATTTCAAATATATTGAACTCCTGGCCATTAGTGCAGTGTTTGTCCACGAGCTCAAGGAATGTATTCATCGAGTCTTTCATAATTGGTGTCTTTGTTTTGAGTTGTGATGCTGTGAACACAGGCCTAAATAGACTTCTCATTTGCTTCCATCTCTTGCCAACTGTGTAGTCAAGCATATGCAGTTCCACTGGGTTGGCATTGAGCCCGTCTCGGAAAGGTATTTTCGGCCTATCCATGAAATTAAGAAAGTCTTTGATCTGTATATTCTTTGCCAAATTCGGATCTGCGATCAAAACCGTTGGTTTGTGTCCGTCATAGAAGCCCATGATTTTGCCATAGGTTTTAATCCAATCCATTTGTGTCTGAATTTTATTGCATTCAAATATATTCCCATAAATAAGACTGGGTTTCGGTCCGGGAATGCCATTACGGGCCAGAAGTGACATGTGTTTGATTCGCATATTAACCAAATATGCGATAATTATAGCAATAGTTATGACTATAAGTAATAGAAATAACATTTTCTGTCATTTACTTTCACTTAACACTAATTGTAAATAACTGTTAAATATTAGTATCTATTAAATTGCTATTAAATGAATAGAAAAGTGAAACGAAAATCAAATCCTTTGAACACGTATTCAATTCTTTATAAGGAATGCTATTCTCATTGCTATTGAATTTTGCTTGAATTCATTTAATGACAAACATTTCATTTAAAATTCAAAGTCAGAGAAAATATTTTTATTTTTTAAGTTTTTTAACAAAAATTGCCATTTGTCAAAAAGTCACCTTGATTCACAAAGTAAATTGGTCATTTTCTCAATTCTGCATGGTAATCTCTTTACTTGACAGTGAAAACTCATTGAATTTTTACATTTGTCTAACATTTGAGAAATGAGTTCATAAAAAAGTTTTGAAAAATATTTTAATGAAATTAATTATTAAAACAAATAAATAGTGAAAAGTCTTTACACAAAAGTTTTGTGACAAAACAATTGATACAATTTCGATAGATTTGTTTTAGTGTTGAAGAACTCATTCAATATATTGACTCCAATTACAGTGTATTAAAAAAAAGATTTTTCACTTTAATTATATTTCACATCTAAGAGAATCACACCATTAACAGACTGGCCTTCCAGTACCATCTCATGCATATAATTAGACGTATGGAATCCACTTTTAAGCCGTACTCAAACAACATGAGAGAAATTTTTTTATTCATTCATAAATCGTTTTTCTTTAATCACATGTCGTTTTCACTTCAGTCACGGCCGCAGTCATTGTCAATGTCCAGGGCTTTGGTCCCTATCCAATGCAGGTGACGTGCAGTCACTGTAGCGCACAAGTGATGACGGAGACTCACCTTGCTCCTATCAGGCATACTATTCCTCGTCGGGTAAGTCACCTTTTCACAGTCGATGGAACAGGTTATCAGCCCTTCCCTTACCCCTGACGACTGCAACGAGTTCAATATAAAGCAACAAAAAAATATTTGTAAACATTTTAATCACGAAAATAATTATTGATATTTAAAACCAAACAATTGTTTATCAAAATATTGTAAACGAAAAAAAAATTATTAAAAAATAATAATTCAAACAATTATTTGAAATATTCGACAAATTCTTTAATGAAATTCTTGTATGAATTCTTTAATTAAAAATTTTATTACAAATTCTTTAAAAAATAAAAACATTTAAAAACACAAAAATATATATAAGAACTGAGATTACGATAAAAATGACCAAAAAAAAAATAAATAAGAATATTCTTCAACACAAAAGAGTATCTCATATTTCGTTGTTTGAAAAGTTTTAAACAAATAATATAAATTGCGATTATTAAGGGGTAAAATAAAAATAAGGGGCGAATACTAACAACCCTTTTGCGTGTGTATGCATACATGGGTTCATCGAATGGTTGTAAAGAAAACAAAACAAAAAACAAAAACTTTTTGTGAATTTTTTGTTCCGTTTCATAACTCGAGTGAAAAAAAAATCCCAAAAGAAATGGCATACAAATGGCTATCCCTTTTCCTAACGTCGAAATTTGATCCGTTCGTAAGCGCCTAAAAAGTTTTTACAATTGGGACAGTTGTGCATAATGTCCTGGGTGGGATTGGCGCAGAATGGGATGAGACAACAGCCACAGAAGCACCTGGAGATATGGCAGAGATTGAGTGTGTGATTCAATGAGAAATGTCCTTGCACAGTTTTAGGGAGGGGCGAAGGGGGGGGGGGTTAAGGCGAACTTACCCCACGATACACAGTAGCGAACACAACGCCCAGGTAATAGTGCCGGCCTTTTTGCTCGTCACTGTCATCACTTGTTGGCCACAGTGGTAGCACTTCATCGCCTTGGGATAGGGACCGAACTTTCCATTGTCGACCACTACTGTCACTGTTGTCAAAGGGGGGAAAGACATTTAATGAGCAAGGTTATATTACTCCCCACAAATACCTCCCTTTCCTCATATCTATCAAACATTATGTCTAACATTTACTGACATTTTATTACTGAAAAAATATTTTTTTTTCATTACTTTTAATGAGATTTAATATACCTGTTTGAGGGCCGGGATGTACGGGCCCGTGGCCCTGATCCTGGACATTGTATGGCGGCGGCGGTTCGTAGGGCTGTTGGTGTGGGGCTGTTGGTGGCGCATCAGGCACAGGCATTTTCTCCATTGGCGGATACATTGACATAGTTTTTTTGGTTTAACGATAGCTCACTATTTTGTGATGAATTGAAGCGACAAATATTTATCACTTCAAAGACCAAACGATAACTCAATTACACTATCAATGAGTTGACACTAAAAACAAAATTATGAGATATTTTACACACATATAAAAGATCTTAATTTTTAATGAATAATAACTATTGTGTTATTCAATGAAATCAATGAAAAAAATATTATTTTTTTAATGCATAACTTGTGTGACTCATATGTATTTAAAGGCACTGTACGAAAAGCCCTGTGCTTTGCAATGACTGTCGATTTTTATTATGCTATTGAATGCATAGGAAAATAGTTTTTCTGGGTTTTCGGGTTTAGTCTTAAATTCACGTTTGTTTACGTCATTATGTATACCAAAAACTGGTTTTCCTTACATACCGACGCGCAATGCACTCGCGTATGCATAATGTAAATTAGCTTCAGAGCACAGGGAGGGAGATATTTGGGGAACGAGTGATAAAAATCTGCAGAAATCATAAAAATAAATTCCATTGATAGTCGTTGAGCACCTGTAGTCATGGCTAATGCAGGGGCCCATACCTTATGACTGGCTCCCAATGCGTGTCATTTCATGTTATGATTGCAAGCAATGAACAAAAAGTTGTTATTTCGAGAACTCATATTTTGAAGGCTTTTCTCCACATTTCAAACATTCATTGATTTTTGAGATAAATATTATTTATTTTAAATTCAAAAATCATTTTTAATAACAATTTTATTATTCAATTGAAAGGAAGAGAAGAAAAAAATTGTTTTAAAATTTTTTATATCAATCGATTTGTGGAAAAATACTTTATTTTATATTCAGAATGAATTAATTATATGTTTTTGGTTTAAAAAACTTTATCTCACTTTTAAGGGGGGTATTTGTAAACAATAATGTGAAGACTTCAACGAAAAAAACCTCTATTTATTTGTCAATAATTTGTTTTTAAAATTCAAAAACTTTTTTTCAATACATTTTATTCTATAATAAATTTTATATAAAATTTCGAAGAATAAAAGTTCACTGAATGAAGAAAACAATCAAAAAATGAATGAATGAAATGAATTTGTATTTTATTTTTCAAAAATTCAATTAACAAACGCTAAATACAGGGGGAAGAAAAAAGAGGTCTTGTTTTGTTCGGTCCGAACAAAAAAAATGAACATAAAATTCAATGTGAAAAAAGTCACTGAATTTTGTTGTCGTAAATTTCATTACAAGTGTTTCACAACAAAACAAACAATAATATAACCCTTTGAACAAAAAAAAACATGATGAGAAAGAGAGGGTTCGTTTTGATTTTTATACAATAGGTGATATTTCAACACAAAGTTCTCACATCAAAAACAATGTATAATTGAATATAAACTTCATTTTGAATGTAAATGTTTTTTTGAATTTTTCGATACAAAAGTTAATTGTTTTTTATGTCAATTAATAGCAAAAAAAACTAAACGTAAACAAAAAACTGGGAAATATTTTTCCTAATGACACCCAGGGATAGAATGGAGGGGACGGGAGGGTCTGATGGATGGTGAATGAGTGTATGTGTGTTGGTATGTGTGTGACAATATAAGCAAGGTATTTGTCTTGGTTATAATTGGATAAAATTCATCAAAAAATATATATCAATAAAACAAACAATATTTTCAATACATTTTTTTTCTCGTTTTCAATAATAAAAATCTAATTATTTATTGTATTTTAAATTCAATTAAACTCTAAATAAATTGATATATTTTTTGGGTAAAATTTTTTTAAATAAATTTCATTTCAAGAAAAAAAACTTTTTTAATAAAAATGATTGAATAGAAAATATATTCAAAACTCATTCTTAAGTAATAATAAACTCAATAATTATTGCCAATTATTTAGTCAAAAGGGGGTATAAAATGAGACAAATATAAACTTATATAATATAATGTATACTGTATTTGAAAGGGGGTATTGTGTGTGACAGGGGGTGGCCGATGGAAATAACGGGGAAAGGCAGGGAAACTGTTGGCTGTGAACAACAATGAGATCGTAAATCATAAACCACCCGTTCGTCCATCCCTTCACAACCTCTCACTCTCTTCGCGCTGTCATTAGAACTACTGACTCTTCTTCTTATTCTCCACCCCTTCCACATCACTACTGCCTGTGCTCTGGTCGTCGAACTCGCCCGAAGAGGGCCTACGAGGCCTACCGCTGCCAGTCTTCACTACGGGCTGACAGCTGTCGCCGAGAGTCGACGTGAGGGTCAGCTTTACGGCGCCGCCTCCGCTCATTACAACCACCCCGGTGCTCTTCTCTGTGCTCTTGTTGTTCTGTTTGAGGACAGGGTATTTACGGGGTCGACCCCTCTGTCGTTTGACAGCCAATGGCTTATATTTGGGCGCCTTTTGTCTTATCTTCAATGTCTTCAACGCAATCTTCGGCGCCTTGTCTTCACGGACAGGAAAGGCGCTCAAATCCATGCACTGGAAGTATCGAAAGTATGGCCAGGCATTGTAGGCGCGCTCTTCGTCGACGTTTCTGTGTTCATGAAAGGAACGGGAGGTTAAGAAACGGATCACAAACTCAAACAAAACTCATATCAAAACGCAAACAAAATGATAGCAAAACTCAAACCTCAAAACATTGAGATAATGGTATCGGAGCCGATGAAACAGTGCCCGCAGTGAGAGGGCGTTCCTCTTGAAGCCCGCGACCGCCATTTCCTTCTCGATCTTGTTCCAGATCGTGTACTTCTTCTCCGTCTCGAAGTATTTCATGTATTTCTTAACCAAATTAAGTAAACAAATGTATAGTTCACTCAAATCATGGTTAGTGTTGTTCTTCATGACGGAAGCGCTGGGCTTTCGTTTGGCCGAACCCTTCTTCTCGTCATCCGAGTCCCGCTGCGGGTCTTTGGCCGCCGTCTGCGCTCTCGTCTTCACCTGTGGCTGCATTTCCACCGGCCGTTCCCCTATCAGTGACTTCATTTGGTCGAAGTACGGCCAACGGGTGTCGTCCGACTCCATCGCCGGATAGCACAGTATGTTTGTGTAGGTGAGCCTCAGCCGTGAGAAGTGGTTGCGACACATCTGGGCGTCAAAAGTACCCAAACCTGACATACGATTCAAATCAGAGATCAAAACCAAAACTAATTTTTGTTTTTTTTGTATACAAAAACAAAAACATTTAAAACTAATTTTTGAACCCCTTTTTCGAGGGGCAAAAAACGTAAAGGAAAGCCTCTTTTTTGTCTTTACCTCTTGTGTTCATCTGTTTGGCCAACTGTTCCCAGACTAAAGGCTTCACTTCGAGGACATTCTTCTTCGGCGCCAACTCTTTGGCATATTTTGTACACATATCCAGATATGTAATTGTCTGACCGTCTGTCCATTCGTGTGCGGCCACAACCGTGGCGTTCGTGTCCGACAGCAGATCGCCGGCACCTCTGACTGTGGCGGCGCCGCCAACAGAGGCCGGGCACTCATATTTGGTCGCCAACGGACGTGACTTTTGTTTGCTGAACGACTTCTGGTCTTCCAATGAATAGGTGAACAACTTTTTGGTCGCTTTCGTCATCACTTTAAGCGCCGGTACGGAGGGCTCGTCGCCGGTCGCGAACGTCGGCGACTCCTGGTATGAGGCCGTCGTCCGCCTGACTGATGATGGCGTCGGTGATGATAGCGGTGACGATTGGCGCACGAACTTTGTCAGTGTCGGCGGCGATGGCGGACGAGCGCCGGCAGACGACGGGCTACTCATGTGATAGTTGTGATGGTATTGACTCGCGTATAATGTCTGGGGAACGAAAGGACAGTTAGTTTTGTGTAAAATCTCACTGTTTTTTGAATTCAAAATTGAAATCAAATATTCATTAAATGGTTTACAAAAAAAAAAACAAAAAAAAATTTAACAAAACTTTTGTTTCAATTGATTTTCAAAAAAAAAAAATATTTGAATTGAAAAATAATAATCAAAATTCCCCCTGAAATTCAAAGAGGGTGTAAAATATGTTTGTCGATATACTAACAGAAGAAGTATTTGTAGTAAAATTTGATGCCATTGTCGGCGAAGACGAAGACTTTTGATTAGAATCACTAACAGTAGTAACGATGGCCTCAGTCGGCGACAGGAGATCCGACCCTTTAAGGGGCTCAACGCCGACAGGGGCTGTGGTAGTAGTAGTAGTAGTGGTGGTCTGATCGCCGATCAACGCATCGGTGGGTTCGGCGTCAAAGACATCGGCCAACGAATGGCCGTTAAAGTGATTGTACGCCGAAATCGCACCCATAATAAGACCTCTGCTTTTGATCCGCAGTTTCGACAAATGTCTTATTGGTGTCGTCTGTCGGTGTCGGACGTATTCGCCAAAGTCATCGTCGAAGATATACACGTAAAACAGGTCCGGATGTGAGACAAAGTGCTGCCAGAGATGCCATTCCGTCTTCAGCTGTTCATCGGCGGCCATACTGTCCACGAGTGCGGCCAATGTCTCGCCCCTGATGTGCATCGTATAGCACAGGTCGTCCGAGATGTGCACCAACACCTTCGACGGCTTCGGCGAAGACGACTGGCCAATGGTGACCACCTCCACCACCTCCTCCTCTGCGACCACCTCTTCGGTGACCATCACATCCAAGTCGGGACAGGTGTTGGCCATCGGGTGTGCGATATATGTGTGGCCACTCATCACCGCCAACGCTGTCAGGGGCTGAAGATGTGGCACAGGTATGGCTTCACACCAATCACCATCAAATGGCCCCTTAATCGCGAGTCAGGGGCGAAAACGGAGCGATAAGTCTATTCGACACACGGTTTAAAGCATATGAAAAGCACACGAAAAAAGGGGGTAAAAATGTGTGCCTTTTTTTCGCTGCAATTTTTGTATTAATTTAAACCCTTTTTTCACTTTTTATTTATTAAAGACTTTTTTTTGTGAAAACAATTCAAAAATCAATGATTTATTTGAATTTAAAACACATTTGAATTTAATTACAGTTTTTGTTATTAAATGTAATAATAATAACAAATAATAACAAAACAAACACTAATTGTATTGCAGTTCAGTTCATGTGTTTGACTCATATCTCACTGTAGTTCATATAGCGATAAATAGGTGTAAACATAACTGTAAAATGTATTTCCTGTAACACACTGTGTGTTTGTGGTGGCGGTGCTGGCGCTGGTGGTGGTGCACATCACGTGACACATGCGCGTTGGCACACATAGATGGCACCCGTAGGCATACAGCGCCCATGAATACAATGCAGACTAGAATTGGTTTAAAGTTTCCCTAATAGTATTCTACGTCCCGTCCCCTCCTGTTCCCCATCTCGAGTATGAGGCACAGAATCTTCTACCCGTCCAGTTTCACTCAGAATATGAGAGAGCACATACACTTGCCTTTCCTGTCACGGGAAAGGGTGGTGGGAATTGAGAACGGCTTGCGATAGAGTCGGAGCTAATCGTTATTTGATTTAAACTTTTTTTTGCAATTTTTTTCACTGAATTCAGTCATTGTTTTGATTAATATTTTTAATACAAAAACAACTTTTTGTTAATTAATTTATACTTTTTTAAAACAATTCTTCAATTATTTCAATAGTTTTTAACAGTTTTATATTAAAATAGATTTATTGAAAAGTTTTCATAAAAAAAAATATATTTTTAATATTAGAATTTTTTGTATTTTATTTCATAACTTTCCCGTTTATGTCCGTCCACTGCGGCGTTAAATCTTCACCAATCATTGCACATATGCTACCCGTCCTGAAATGGGATCTTATTTATCATGTTTATTACAGACTCACTCTCTGTGTATAAAACGTGTAGAGAATCTCAAAGAGTGTTTGAAGTCATAGTTTGTGAGCAATAAATAGTTGTTTAAATATGTGTGAAATGAATGACATTTTCAATAGTTTTAATGTTTGTGACAATATTTCCCCGAAATGTAAAAATGAAATAAAATTATTGTTTGTTTTTGATGACGAAAGAGATTATAATGTATTGTATGTCACAAAAGATGATAAAGTGTTTGGTTTGGGTTCTAATGGTTATGGAGTGCTTGGATTGGGTCACAACAGACCCGAAACAGAGCCACAAATTATAACTGAATTGTGCGACAAAAATATTCAACAATTCATTAATGGATTGTATTTTGTGTTGGCTTTGAATACAGATAATCAGTTATACGGTTGGGGTTGTAATGGTTGTGGAGAGTTGGGAATGGGATGTATTAGTGAAGCGAATGTTTATTTAAAACCGAATGAAATAACTTTTTTCACTAATATAAATGTCCATCAAATTAGTTGTGGTTATATTCACTCATTACTGCTATCAACTGATGGTGTGGTCTATGGATGGGGTGCTAATAATGAGGGACAAATTGGTTCCGGAAATAAAAATATTGATAAATATTGCGAACCAATAGTTATTAACTTCAATGCAAACGACATTACAATCAAATCAATCCATTGTTCGTATAGTAATTCATATGCGCTGACAGACAATGGACTGGTTTATAGTTGGGGTAGTAATCAATGGTATCGTTTAGGACACGATTTGGAAATTAATGATAAACTCTTTTCACCGAAAATCATACAAATATCAAACATAACGACTGTCTGTCTTTCGAGAGAAAGCACTTATTTTCTCACAAACGATGGATTCATCTATTTTTGCGGCGGTTATTTAGATGAAGAAAATTGCGAAAAATTTCAAAAAATTCCGAAATTAATTGAAAGTAATATAAAGTTTGAATCAATTAAATCGATTGCATATTATCAGAATAATAATGCAATTGGAACAGGGTTAAGTGATGGAAGAATTTATCATTTGAAATATAATTTAGTAAACAAAACAAAATATAATAATTTTTTCGATTATTATTCAAACGAATACAAAATGACTGAAAAAACAATTGATTTGAATGTCATTTATTCGACAAATAAAATGAATGACATTTTCGATGATTTTATTATTTGTGAAAATATTTCAAAAAGCAATAAATACTTATTTATTTTTGATGACAAAAAAGGATATAATGTATTGTATGTCACAAAAGATGATAAAGTGTTTGGATTTGGATCTAATGATTACGGAGTGCTTGGATTGGGTCACAACAGACCCGAAACAGAGCCACAAATGATAACTGAATTGTGTTTTAAAAATATTCAACAATTCATTAATGGATTTAATTTTGTGTTTGCTTTGAATAAAGAGAATCAGTTATACGGTTGGGGTTGGAATGGTTATGGACAGTTAGGTCTGGGATATATTAGTGAAGGGAATGTTTATTTAAAACCACAAGAAATAACTTTTTTCTCTAATATTATTGTTCATCAAATCAGTTGTGGTTTAAGACATTCATTACTGCTATCATCTGATGGTGTGGTCTATGGATGGGGTGCTAATATTGAGGGACAAATTGGTTCCACAAATTGGTTATTCAAAACGAGATATTTTTGCAAACCAATAGTTATTAACTTCAATGCAAACGATATTACAATCAAATCAATCCATTGTTCGTATTGTCGTTCATATGCGCTGACAGACAATGGACTGGTCTATAGTTGGGGTTATAATGACTGGTGTCAATTGGGACACGAATTAGAAATTAATGAAAAACTTTTTTCACCGAAAATTATACAAATATCAAACATAACGTCTGTCTGTTTCTCGACTAATACCACATATTTTCTATCAAACGATGGATTCATTTATTTTTGCGGCCGTTATCTAAATGAAGAAAATTGCGAAATATTTCAAAAAATACCGAAAAAAATTGAAAGTAATTTTAAATTTCAATCAATTAATTCGGTTATATGTTATCAAAAATTGTTAATAATCGCAACAGGGTTATGTGAGAATAGAATATATAAATTTGAAATGAATGACATAAAGAAGACTCGATTTAACACTTATTTGGATTACTATTCAAATGAATGCCAAATGACTGCAAAAACACTTAATTTACAAGAATTTGATTTTAAAGAATTTTCAAAACATTTCAAGAATTTAATTCCTATTTTTAGAGGTTAGACTGTATTATGTATTACTGTATTATAATTAGTTATATTTATTTCAGACAATTATTTTAAGAATAATTTTAATGATTCCGGTTCTATTGGTTCCGGTTCATTTGGAAGTGTATTAAAAGTGGAGGACAAACGAAAATCACTTCAATTTTATGCTTTAAAAAAAATCATTATTAAAAGTGAGTTAAAAATAATTTTTTACATTCATATAATTTAAGTCATTTTTTCAGATAATATTTCATTAAATCCTTCAAAATCTGTAAAATATTTTCAAGAAGTGAAAGCATTGGAAAGAACTGCATTGAATAGTCCTTTTGTCGTGAGTTATATCATGTCATGGATTGAAGGCAATTGTCTTTGCATT